>PVJL010009260.1:14765-58996 GCA_004026885.1 Lyroderma lyra
GGGAGAAAGGGGAGGGGGTGGGAGAGGAGGGGGGGAAGCTAAATATAAGGTGATGGAAAGAGAAGTCACATTAGGTGGTGAACTTATTATATATCAAGTTGACAATGCACTGTAGAATTGTATGCCTGAAACCTATGTAATCCTTGCTAACAGATGTCACCCCAATAAGTCTAACAATAAAAATGAATTAAAAAAAAAAGAATATTTAACAAAAAAAAATATTTTAATACATATGTATATATACAAGAATTTACACATTCTCTCTATGCAAATCAAATATACTGACTTAATATATAGTAAGCCTTACACATTTGATGAAGGCGTTGCTTCAAAATTAAACTTCCTCCAAGACTATTGCTAATGCTCAGAACGCGTTTGGACTACACCATTTGGAGTTTTCTTGGAAGTCATCTGAAAACCACCTGAGAAATTTGTCTAAGTAATTATTCCACCTTCTTTTAGATAAAAATATTAGTCAATTTCATATTTATAGAATAATTCCCATTACTTTTTAGTATTAAAAATATTTTATCCACCTGCAAATGATGACAACAATACAAAAATGGTGACTGGTACATGAAAGATGCTAAATTAATGTTTCATAGATAAATGATTGTGACACACAAGCTCCAAAGATAACTCCAAGAATGAAGTTTCATTAATTATTTAATTAGTAGCTTAATCACTGAAATAAATTTATATTCTCCCATGTGAACACTTAGAAGGGGATGATACTTATTTGAATAAAAGAGTTCAAATGTTCACATTGTAAAACCAATCACCTGATTTTTAAGTCACATTTTATATATTCAAAGTTTAACTTCTCTTCCAAGGATTTTCAGAATTTGAATTTATTCAAATGTATTTTATATTTTGCAAGGCAAATCAGGAGTTATCCACTGTTCTGTAAATAAATCATAGGGAATAGGAATACAGGTAATAACATTAAGTTGGGCTATTATGAGTGAAAAAATATTTAACACCAGTTCTGCTCAAATACAACTAAAAAACATGAGCAATCCTTCATATTCTTTGCCCTCTCCTTGTGATAGTTACTGTGTTGGCAGGCTACCATTGTAGCAATGCTCACATGAGGTCCTCTGGCAGATTTCTCTATGCTAGTAATCAAGGAAATATCAGCAAAACTTGCTAACCAATTAATTGATTCACTTCAGTAAAATAGCCAGGAGCTGAGGGCTGGGGATGAGCTATCTAGTGTTAGGTATAAAGTTTGTTTGAATTTTTCCAATCTTCAACCACTTATTTATGTGCAATATACTTCTAGTAAGGGCAAAACAGAACAGAACAAATAGACAAGGACTAGATTAAGCCCTCAAGTTCTGCCCATAACAAAAGCATAGTATAATGGAAAAATGACTATTCTAAGAGTTTCAACTACTAGGACAACTAAGGTTAAATTTCATATATTTTTGAGTTATTTATTGTTACCATGGCTCCTTCTTTATGGTACCTAAGAATCCATGGAGAGAGTAAGTGAAGTAAAAGGAATCATCCTTTCTCTTGCTGCCAGGTCAGTGATTATAATACTCAGTAAGCAGCTTCCCCTTTGATTTATGGTGAAAGCTTATCATTCATCTCAAATTTATGAAATAGAAAGGGTACCTTCCACTCACAGAATCCATGGGGCCTATAGTCCTACTGGTAATTTTTAAAATTGATATTGAGAAACTAATGAAACTCTGAGAGCATGCCGAGTTGCTTGCAATCTAAAAAATGCATTTCTTTCTACTAAGGTCATATAGAACCCAGGATTCTGCTGTTAGGAACACCACAAAATACTTATACTTTATATACTTGTATGAGCTTTGCTCTAATGAAGTGGCTAATATGGCTATGAATTATTTGTATTTTGTCCTAAAGAAAATACCCATTATAATTTCCTATAATTTATATAGAGAGAATACATAGAGGGAAAAACATGAGGAAATGATATGAACAATGTTCACTAACACATAGAACTGAAACTGGAATGTATTTTGTCCTAACACAGAATTACTCTGTTGTTTGATGAGCATTGAATTAAAAACCAGAGGACTTTGGAACATGTGTCCTATGTTTTGTCTGTAGAACATGGAGTACAGAAAATATTCTTTGATAATATTTTCTCAAAGATAATAGATTCTTAAACATCTTCTGAACTATTGCCTTGAATTTGATAGCAGATTTAAAGAAAACTGTTAAGAAGGCTTGTTTCCTCATTCTCTTAAATTCATCGTTATAGTCCATTCTCACTGTCACTGATTTCATCTAATCTTTCATCATTGTCAGTTGAGCATTTGAACAAATTAGTATATGAAAAGTGCTTGGAACAGTATCTGGGAAAGCATGATTCAAACTACTGAAGAGATATATGAAAAATGGTTTAAGACTTAAAGAAGTACCCGGAATTTGTGGAGAAGATAGAAACAGAAATATCTGCATTGTATGGCAGACTATAGCCAATGCCAAAACAAAGCCACAGATAAGGATAAGAGGGATAGAAAAAGTTACCTTTATGATTATGCAATCACTCATTCATTCAATAATATAATTTTATCACAATCTTTTAAGGTAAGCTGGATAGATGTTTCTTTGAGACTTCATATAGTACTTTATCATTTCACATACACTATCTAATTTATTATAACCCTTAGAACAGTTTCATAATGGTGATACTAGCATTATTTTACTGTATAGAAAGGAAACAGAGGCATGGAAGGAATATATTATATAGTCAATGAAATATCACAGATGTTCTGATATCAAAGCCATGATGAGGAAACTCAGTTTTCGGGTGATAGAAACTGACCTGTGTTCACATAACTATGTATTAGTAGAAGCTCAATTTGAGATCATATTTTGTAAAGGCAAATTCTGGACAATAAGTCCACACTTCAGCAGGAATACAGTAAAAAATACATCTATTCTCCCCACCCTCTACAGACACTAATAGATATCTCTAGTCTCTGAGATGTCTGTTAGTGTCTATAAAACAAACTACTATGTAGGACTTTTTAGAAGCTGCAGTAGTTTTTGCCTTGAACTACTTTCAGGGCCTATTTCTATAGCATATGAGTCTTGTCAGGCATCCAGTGTTGCCTATTCAGATAAGAAAAATTATGACAGCAATTGACATTTAAAAAGTGTTTTTAAGAAAGGATTGGCAAATAAGACATTATTTTCATTTTAGAGGCTCACACTTAGTAGTTATATTAAGAATGCATTCTTTCAAAGTGTACTGTTTTACATTAAACAAGGGGAGAATATTTCAGATTAGTCTCTTATGTGGACTCATTATTATTAGAATGCCAAGAATATATTCAAATATAGTATTGTTAATCAGACTAAATTTCTATGCCACTAGTCTTGCTGTAAGTTCTATAATACCTGGTTATTAGAATAATTAGATGTAGGAATAATTAGATAAGTAACTTATTTTTCCAAATATTCAAATGAATTACCATTAAATGAACAGAATGGTGAAAATAGCTATATATTAACTTGAACCTTTTACCCATTAAAATGTTAAAAATTTTATTTAAATCAGGTTTGCAAGTAAACTTGGAAGATAAGAAAATATTACTGCTAAAATTATAGAACTAGATCTCAGAAACTGATAAAATATGTAATATTTAGAAAAGAAAGTTGGGATGTATGGATATTTTGGTGAAGGATTATAGAGCCTTTTGTAGAGAGGTGATACATTTATCAATGAAAATCAAAACAAATGTTTATTTGTCCATCAAAATTCAGGACAAATATGAATAGTATGAAATCTATGTACAAACATTTTAACAATGGGTATAAGGGTAGTGAGGTAGACACTATTCACAATTATTCCCTTTAAGTTCTTCTCATGCCTTTCCTGCAAGCAGAATATATCCCTGTCCCACTTATTTTTGGTTTGACCATGAGACTTGTAACTTATGAAATAAGAGTGGAAGTTACAGTGTAATAGCTCCAAGAGGAGGCTTTAAGATTCATTATTTGTTTTTCATCACCCTGTTGAACTCATTCTCAAAATACCCTTATTTTCAATGGGAAGAATGTGGTTCAGAGTGGTTAGAGACTTGTTTGTAATCATATAGCTCATGAGTTTTCAGATCTGTAAGAGTTGAAAGTAGCATTTGTCTTTTATATCTTTCACAACTTCTGTTAATTTTAGTTACTGTTTTCTCAGAATTTTTTACTCAAGTCACAATGAGTCTTTTTACAATCATAAATAATACTATTTGACTTACAATGTCATTTAAGAAAACTATAAGATAAATAATATTAGAAACTGGGCTTAAACTCAGCCCTGTAAGACCATAGTGTGCCTTATTTAACCTCTGTCAAGGTTGAATGCCAACTCTGTACTGTTGTGATTCCAAGATCTTTACCAACAGCTTCAACATCTGGCTGCTGGCTTCTATTTTGTTTCAGACTAACCTGAAAGTGTTTTGAAATCTACTCCAAACAATCCAGTGTCAGACACGCATCATAAATTACATTCTATTTTTATAGACTGAAAATGGAAGAAGTCAATCTGATGTTTTTTGTTTGTAAACCAGCTTGTCTTAAAAAAAAAGTATTTTCCTCATACTGAAGGACATCTTTGCAATCACCTAAATTTTATTTGTGAGGAATTACCATTTTTCAATTGTTTCTCCAGGTATTCCTCATTACTGAGAAATGCAAAAGTGGTTTTTGCTGGAAAACCTTGCTGATGGAAACGAAATCTGCAATGCTATTCAAATTATTATGACCTATCTACAGCACTTTGCTGAAGCAGTTGCATGAAAACAATCTCATAAAACATTCTCTCTTCATGAGAAAAGTGTAACAAGAATAAGATGTGATTCCATCATTTCAGTAAACCTCTTCCTCATGCAAATAATAAATGGTCAGGGTGAAAAGAGGTAACAGGGAATACTGAGAGGTTTTCCAACTTTATACTCTGGAGTCCTGATAAATCAAAGCCTATGTCATAGGGGTTAATGGGGAAGTGAGGAAAGGGACAATCAAAAGTAGGATTGACCACTTGCTTCAACATAGCAATTCTGATTTTTTTCGTCTATAAATTGTGCTTTCATAATATTTTGTTTTTAAAAAGATCCATGGGAAGTTTTTTTAAACCACTGAGATGTACAATGAGCACAGACTTTAAAATCATTTAGATTAGGTTTCCTTCTTGGCTACAACTATGTGACCTTGGGCAAGTAATTTAATTCTCTAAGCTTCAGTGTCCTTATTTGTAAAATATGAATAATACTTCGCAGACATATTTTGAGGCTGAAATGAAGTCATGCATCCATGTTCCCAGAATAGGACAAACATTTAATAAAGGGTAACATCCATATTTATTATTATTGCATGAATAACATGATATATAATACATGATCTTCATCTTCAAAAATTTATTAAGTGAATCATTATGTGACAAACATCAAACTTGCTCATTGCCCATGAAAACTGTATAGCCTAATTAGTAAGATGATACCTAGCATTAAAAGAATCAGCAATCATAAGGGATGAAAGGAGTGGTGAGGGTAGTCAAATATATGGTGGCAGAAGAACTGACTCTGGTTGGTGAGCACACAATGCAACACATAGGTGATGTATTATAGATTTGTCTATTTGAAACCTACATGATCTTGCTAGCCAATGTGACCCCAAGAAATTTAATAAATAATTTGTTTTTTTATTTTTTATTTATTTTTTTAACTTTTCACCAAACATGCATTTTTATTTTATTTTAGTTTATTTTTTTAAATTCATTTTTATTGTTAGACTTATTGGGGTGACATCTGATAGCAAGGATTACATAGGTTTCAGGCATACAGTTCTACAGTGCATTGTCAACTTGATGTATAATAAGTTCACCACCTAATGTTTTTTTAATCAACAATCAAACAGTGTAGTATGGACTAAGAACTAAATGACTTGGGTTCCCTGGCTGAGGTAAGAAAAGGCTCAAATTAAAAAAAAATGAATGTGTTCATGACCTCATCCTCTTGGCATGAGTCTATGTGTAACCACATTATGAGGATCACAAACTGATAGATTGAAACAATGACTAATTTAGAAATGGCAGTGCAACATCTCCATTTAACAGGGGAAAATATGAGTACCAAAGGCAAAGAGCTATAAATGGTGTTCCCTAAAGGAGAAACAGTAAGAAGCTATAGTCTCACCATAGATGCTCCACTATGTCTTCACACTTTTAGACCATTTGTCAACATTATCAAAACAAACAAACAAACAAAAAACAACTATCTTTTTCAATTAATTGAATTATACTAGCTGAGGGTCAGCAATATGGGAGGGGGTGAAATGTGTAGCAAACATTGTCCATGGTGTCAATACTTTTTAAACAAGCCCCATAAAGATCACTGACTTGCTTTCCATTTACTAACTCTTCACGTATGATGAAAATGGGTAAATGGCTAGACAGCAGAGAAAATGCAGGGAAGACATACGTATTCAGAATATTATAATGAAATTAGTCCTCAAATCATGAAGTACTGATTGATGAGCATGCTTAATCAAAACCCAGAGCCTCATTTGCAGCGTCAGTCATGGATGATGCTGTATGTCTCTCCTAATGTCATTTATTCACTCAACAAAAAAGTATTCAGTGCTGTTGTGGGCATAACACAGTGAACAAGACAAGATCGCTGTTCTTCAGGCAGTTACAGTTCAGTGAGGGATACAAATAAACAAGCAATTAGAAGTGGTGAAGTGCTGTGACAGAGGCCGTTAGAGGCTACAATGGAAGTTTGTATAATGCTACACTTAATTCAGTTCTGGGAGTCAGAGAGAGCCTGCTGAGGACGTAATATCAAAGGAAAGATGCAAAGAAGGGATAAGAATTAACCAGGTGACAAAGCAGAGAGAGCAAAATACAGTATTCCAAGGGCAATAGTGATTAGTACCTGCGAAGGTCCTGATGAAGGAGAGATAATGCTATTTTGGATATGACTTAAAAAGAAAACCCAAGAGTGAAAGTAATATGACTGGAGAAGTGATTAGAGGTTAGATTATGAAGGGCCTTGAAAGCCATTCTGAGAGCAATGGGCGAACTTGAACAATTTTAAGCATGGGCTTGTCATGATCAGGTTTATTTCTTGAACAATTGCTCTGGGAAAAGAATGGGCTAGCTGCCTAGACACCATTTAAGACTGTTGAAGTAACTGCCATGATGTTTTCCTGGACAAGATAGGCTCAGTGGTGATGGAGATAAATGACCAGATACAAAAAGCATTTAAGAAATGAAATAAAATCAACAAGACTAGGTGATCTATTAGATGTAGAAGACGAACAAAAAGAGACTTCTAAGTCTTGGGATAAACACAGCAAAGAAACATATATCTTCAGAGAATCCCAAGAAAGTGTAGCCAGAGATAATTACAAAGAAAATAAGACAGTGTGCTTTCATAAAACGTAAACAAAAAGAGTCAAGAAGGATGTTAGTGTACCAAGTGATATTATGGTATACTAAGCCTTTTTAAATGTAAAAATTGTTATTGGATTTAGCATCAAGTAAATCACTGATAGCCTGGTCATACCGTCAGAACAGTTTTAGTGAACATCTAAGAGTACATGAGTATTTCTAGTTCTAGCAATATAGAAAAACAGACATCCTGAAAAACCACCTCCTACAAAACACATAAGAATGCAAGGCCAAATAAAACAAAAATCCTTGAGATACATAGCTGAGAACACAAGGTATTATATATAGTTGAGATCATTTTAAAATTCCAGAAGAATTATACATTATAATAAAGAAAGTTTCCATATGGCCTTCATCCAGTTTCCCCTAATGTTAACATCTCATATAACCACAGTTCAGTTATGAAAACTAAGATATCAAAATTTGTACAGTATGATTAAACTATAGACTATATTCAGATTTTACCACTTTTTCTACTAAGGTCATTTTTCTGTTCCAGGATCCAATCCATGATAGCACATTGCATTTTTACTTAGTTTCCTCTAATCCATGACAGTGCCTCAGTCCTTTCTTACTTTTCAGGACAATTTTGAAGAGCTCTAGTCATATATGTTATAAAGTGTCCCTCAATTTAATTTTATCTGATGCTAATTAAAGTTATGCATTTTTTACAAAAATACTATGGTTCTGATATTGATAAGCTTATATCCTTCTTAATGCCTCACAGTCAGGTAGGATCCTTAGGTCTCATGGGTCCCGTGGCTTTCTCCATCATCTTATTCTTTCTCCAGCTATAGTTCTAACCCAGTACTCAATTGCTGTACCTCCCCCAAAATAGATTTTTAAAAATCCATTACTTTCTCACAGCTACAATGAGTTTTCACCAGTGCCCTGAATGCAAGGGTATTCTTTTACTTTTCCCCACAGATTAAGGATTTTATTTAATAGGAACAATAGTGAGAAGAGTCTTAGTGGACTTCCACACCCTCTCACAATGGCTGTTGTTTCCTTTTCTCCTGGTCTGCATCATAAGGGGAAATTTCTAAAGACTCTATTTTTTTCTGTGAGCATCTGGTAAGGTACATGCAGAAAAAGCCTTCAAGATATTGCAGATTTCTCCAATGTTTGTGGTCCTCATTGGATTCACAATCTCCACCAATTTTCCAATCATCCTAGGTGAATTGTATTTATTATCATCTGGTTGTGTCTTCTCCAAATAAGTCAGTGCTCACATCTTTTCCTCAGATTTTGAGACACTTTGTTGCTCTGCAACCTCAAATCTCTCACAAGTTTATACAAAATTATCAATTAGAAAAATTTTTCAGCATTTTAAATTGCAAAATGGAGTGATACTCTTGCCAGCTCTCCTTATCCTCAAGCAGAGATGCAAAATCATCTATTATTACATTTTATGTAGGTAACAAATATTTTTTCTTTCAGATATTTTTAAAATAATTATGTTTTGCAGAATACTTTTAGTTAAGAGGAAGATCTCATTTTGAGTGTTATTATAATAATTTAAAATAAAAAATGTTAAAGTAAAAACAATAAAATGATTTTTAGTCATAACCTTATTGATTTGTCATGGTTTTAATAAACATTATTATAGTGTTTCTCCAATGAACCTATGACCCACATTTTACTTTTCTATTTGAAAGTACATGGCTCATATTTAGAGGTGAAAGATCCTTTGATAAAAACTCAAACCTTGCAGCTGCATATAATAGTGCATATTTTCCTAAGCAGTGTCTGAAATACTTATGTAAATATAATCAAAATGTGTGTTTTTGGATTTACATATACAGACACATTTTTCTTATACTATTAAAATAGCAATTGAAGTGCACTGAGGCACATACAAAAGTTAAATGATTGCTTGCAGATTTGACTTTATTCCTCAATGTTTAGGTTGTTCTGTTTAATAAAGATATACCTTGTGAACATATTTTTCAGTTTGCAGATCTCTTAGATGTTGTTAATATCCAACAGTGTGAGCTTATATTTTCTCAAGTATTCTTACATGTGAAACAGTCTATTAATACACAATAGATAAATGCACTGAGTATTTATTAACAATAACTACTATTTACTGCCAGAATAACTATTGTACCATTTCTTTTCCTGTTGAGATTTCTTCTTTCATTATGATTTTTCTTTTTTTATTATTTATTGTTAGACTTATTAGAGTGATATTGGTTAGCAAGAATTACATAGCTTCCAGGTGGTATTGTTGATACCACCAGGTGGTATTCTTAAAGGAATCTATTATAATTATTTGGTCACCAAATTTGTAATTATTTCTGAAACAACTTGTACTAAAAATTCACCTTCATTGATTATATATGTAGTTTTTTTTTATATAACTCTAGCTCCATTGAACACCTATGAAGCAAAACTGTTCATGATATAGAGGACAGATGTTGAACTCTGTATTCACAGCTTGGATCTTCCACTTAACAAATCTTGAAGAATTCGCTATAGCTTTCTGTGCTTCAATTTACTCATTTGTAATGACCTCATATTGTTGGCATAGTAACATTTATAATAACATATGCAAAGCAACTAGCACAATCACTAGCCTGTACTTAATGTTCAATAATAATAGCTATTATTACTATGTTGAATACATCAAAGGTAATACCACTGATGATAAGACTCAAGGTTTTTTCGGCAGTGGATAATATAACCATTTCTATATTTCATCACCAGAGAACATTTCAAAGCTGTTTATTGATAGTTGAGATAAAGCATATTTTTTAACAATACCTGAAGAAAATTTCTATGACTAATTTTAGCTTTTTATCTATAAATTTATCTTTATTCCAGCTTTATTGGGACATAATTGACAAATAAAGCTGTAATATATTTAAAGTGAACAACATAATGACTTGATATATGTATAAACTCTGCAAGGATTCCCACAATTAAATTAATTAACAGATTTATAACCTCACATTTACCTTTTTTCTCTTTTCTTACCTGTAAATTTCTGATCTTCTGATTTTTCTGACTTCAAATGCCATACACAAATACATGACAATATTTTAGACACCCTAGCTCTGCCCCTCACCACTCTCTTCTCTAAACACTGTCCTTCTCACAGGTTACATGTAAATCAGCCTGTCTTATTTATCCTCTTCTGAAAAATGGTGTAACTTGGAGGCTTGGGGATATGTATTTTTTTAAAGACAGCAATAGTGAGTGAACCTCACTCCTTGATTCATTTATGCAGTTACTCAAAGATTACCATGCACCAGATACTATATTGGGCCTTAAGGATCAAAACATCAATAGACATATTCTCTTCCTTGAGAAGTGCACAGTTTGCCAGTTATAAAAGGCATAATTCACTGCAATAAGTGCAACAATAGAAGTAAGTATAAATAGCTGTTTGAACTAGTGGAGGGAGAAAATGGGATAGAGATGTTTGAGAAAGACTTCATGAAAGGTGTTATTTTAACTGTTCCTGGAAGGGTAATCTTAGTAGTAATGGACAAGGGGATAAATATGAAACGAATGTAGTTCTGAGAGAGCTTAGATTTCTCAAGGAACAGAGAGAAGGTGAGCGTGGATGGATGAAAGATAGGGCATGAAATGGGTGACAGGAGCTGACATTATAGGAGGAGGTTGAGATGAGTTTGTAATAGGTTTCAAATACCTTGGTGAAGAGTATGTATATCATCTTATGGCTGCAGCAGTATGACAGAGTCAATTTTTGCCTTCCCGCTTATTTCATACACTGAAATCTTATCTCCCAATGTGAGGGTATTAGGAAGTGGGACCTTTGTGAGGTAATTAGGCCATGAAGGTGGATATTTCATGAGTGGGGTTAGTGTTCTTATAAAAGAGAGGAATCTAGCTCTCTTTCCACCCATGTTAGGATGGAATAAGACAGCACTTTGCAATGTGGAACAGGGTGCTCACCAGAAAACAAGCATGCTGAAATTCTTATCTTGGACTTTCAGCTTCCAGTACTGTGAGAAATAAGTTTCTGTAGTTTATAAGCCACTCAGTCTATAGTACATTGTTATAGTAGCCAGAATGGACTAAGACAGTGAGCCAACAAGTTCAGAGTATCATAGAACCATGGTTCTGAAATGTCTTACATTAAAGCTGCTAAACTCCACTGACATCAAACTGTCAAAGAATACCTCTTGAGTGGAGTAAAATTAAGACTTCTGGCTGTTTTGTGCTAAGTGTTATCTGAAAAATAAAGATTTACAGATCAGACATGGTTTCCTAACTCAATAAAACTGATATTTGTTTTGTTTTCAAATGTAAATTTCTTTTATCAGACAACTTACTATTTTCTTGGGCCTCCATTAAATTGTGCCTGAGACTTAACAGGATTAAGTATTTTTAAAAATTATTCTTCAGTTGTTCAAGGGCAGGATTAGAGGAGTTCCCTGGTGGTGTAGTGGCTTAAGGCTTCAGCGCTGGCACTGTCAACGCTGCAACCTGGGTTCAATTCCCAGCCAAGGAGCTACCCACATACAAAAAAAAAAAAAAAAAAAAAAAAAAAAAAAAAAAAAAAAAAAAAAGAGCAGGATTAGATATTGATTCAGCTCTGTTGCCCTAATAGGATATAGCTCATTTCATAAAAGCCCTTATTGAGCCATCAAAGCATAATGAGTAATAACATTTATGGGTCATTCACATGGGTGTAAGAATTAGCTAAACATTTTTTATTGAATTTATTTAGGTGACAATGGTTGCTAAAATTACATAAGTTCCAGATTCACAGTTCTTTATCATCTACATGATGCAGTGTGTTTTCACCACCCAGAGTCATTTCTTTTTCCATCACCATGTATTTGAATACCCCTCCCTCATTCCCCACTCACTTCCCCTCTTTTCCCTGGTAACTGCTACTCTAATGTGTATGTCCAAAATTTTATTTCTGTCCTGACTATTTGTTTATTCTGTTCTTTAGATTCCACATATAAGTGTGATTACATGGTATTTGTCTTTTTCAGTGTGACTTATTTTACTTAGCATGATATCTTCTAGTTCCATCCATGTTGCTGTGAAAGGTAAGATTTTATTCTTCTTTATGGCTGAGTAATATTCCCTTGTGTAAATGTGCCACTGCTTCTTTATCCAATCATCTTTTAATGATGGGCATTTAAGTTGTTTTCATGTCTTGGCTATTGTGAGTAGTGCTGCAATAAACATAGGGGTGCATATTTTTTTTCAAAGTAGTATTTTGTATTTCTTTGGCTAAATACCCAGGAGTGGAATTGCTGGATCAGAAGGTAGTTCCATTTTTATTTTTTTGAGGAACCTCCATACTGTTTTCCATAGTGGTTGGACAAATTTGCAGTCCCACCAATAGTGCAAAATTGTTCCTTTTTCTTCACATCCTCGTCAACACTTGTCATTGGTTGATTTATTGATGAGAGTTATTATGACAGGAGTGAGGTGTATCTCCTTGTGGTTTTGATTGGCATTTCTCTGATGATTAGTGATGTTGAACATCTTTTCATGTGTCTATTGGCCATATGTACACCCTTTTTGGAGAAATATCTATTCAGGTCTTCTGCCCATTTTTTAATCAAGTTGTTTGGGTTTTTTGGTGTTGAGTTGTATTAGTTTCTTATAAATTTTGGACATTAACCTTTTATCAGATGCTTCAGTGGCAAATATTTTCTCCCATTCTGTGGTATGTCTCTTTGTTTTGTTAATGTTTTTTGGCTGTAAAAAAAATTAGTCTGATATAGTCCTGTCTATTTAATTTTTCCTTTGCTTCCCTTGTCCAAGAAGATACATCGTTGAAGGTAGTGCTAAGAATAATGTCTGAGAGGTTATTTCTTATATTTTCTTCTAGGAATTTTGTAGTTTCAGGTGTTATATTTAGGCATTTAATCAATTTTGAGTTTATTTTTATATATGGAGTAAGAAGATTGTCCAATTTCATTTTTTGTATGTATTAGTGCAGTTTTCCCAGAAGCATTTGTTGAAAAGTCTGTCTTACCCCACTGTAAGTTCTTGCTTCCTTTGTTGTAGATTAATTGGCCATATAGACATGGATTTATTTTTAGGCTCTGTATTCTGTTCCATTAATCTATGTGTCTGTTTTATTCCAATAACATGGTGTTTTTATAACTGTGGCCTTGTAGTATAATTTAATGTATCAAAATATTTTTTAATAAATAGCTAGCTAAAGCTTAATGGCACTAATGTGCACAATGCCACTTTCACTCATCTAGGCTAGTGGTATCTAACAATCAGACTCATTGTTATGACTATTAGCAGATTCACACTTTTATACCTTTAATAAAAAGTTTTACATGTCACAATATTAATTATAAGTAATATAAATACAATAATTTTAGTAGCTTTATAGAGCTGTGCAATCATCACCAAAATCTAGTTTTAGCACATTTATACCACCTCCTATCTTAGTCCATTTGGGCTGCTATAACAAAATATCATAGAATGGCTGGTTTATTAAAACAGAAATTTATTTCTTACAGTCTTAGAAGCTGAGAACTCCAAGATCAAGGCATTAGTCTGGTCCCATTCTATTGAAGTCCTTCTTTCTTGTTCATAGCCTTCTTGCTGTGTCTTCACTTGGTGGAAGTGGCTAAGGATCTTTCTAGATCCTCTTTAAAAAGGCACTAATCCCATTCATGCTGGCTCTACTTTCACACTCTATGCCCCTCCCCAAGGCCCCACCTTGTAATACCATTATCATTGTGGCAATTTTGGGGACACATTCAGGCAATTACAATGCCCAAAATTTTCTCAGAATAATTTGCAATGAATCTCCATTCCCACTTTAGCCACAGAAAAACATTTATATGTTTTTTTGTCTTTGAGTTACCTTTTCTGAAAATTTCATAAAAATTTAATCATAATACGTGGTCTTAGGATCTGCTATCATTCACTTAGTATGTTTCCAAGGCTCTTCAATGATCTACAATGCATCAATAGTTTGTTCCTTTGAATTGAAGAATGCACTTTTTCTGGGAGTTCCCTGGTGGTGTATTGGCTAAGTCTTCAGCACTGTCAGCACTGCAGCCTGGGTTCGATTCCCAGCCAGGTAACTATCCACATATAAATAACTAACTAAATAAATAAACCACTGCTCTTTCAGAGTCTTTATCTTAAAAAAAAAAAAAGAAAAATGCACTTTTATTATATGGACTTACTGCTTTTTAAAGATCCATTTACCAGCTGAATATGCAGATTGCTTACACTTTTTGTCTGTTATGAATTATGTTGCTTTGAATGTTCACTTACAAGTCTCTCTGTGGACATAAGTTGTCTTACTGGGTGTTGTTGTAAGTTGATTTTTTTAATATTAAAGAAAATTAATTGTTTTAATTTAAATGTCTAAGTGCAATATATGAAAGTTCCAATTTATCTGAAATGTCATGAACATTTACTGGTTTTATTTTTTAATTTTAACCACTCTGGTGTTATAAAGTAGTATCTCATTATGGTTGTAATTTGAATTTCCCCAATGACCTCAGAATCTTTGTTAAGCATGTTTTCATATATCTATTTATATATCTTCTTTGGTGCAATTTTTATTTAAATCTTTTACTCATCTATTATTAGGTTGTTTGCCTTATTATTGAGTTATAAGAGTTCTTTATATATTTTAGATATGAGTCCTTTAGCATATACATGATTTGCAAGTACTTTCTCCTTGTCTATGGATTGTTTTTTCATATTTTCATGGTGTCTTTTGAAGTGCAAAGTTTTTAATTTTGATAAACCCCAATTTATATACTATTTTGTATGTAGATACCCAATTTTCTTAGCACCACTTGTTAGAAAAACATATCATTTCTTCCACTGAATTTCCTTGGCATTTTTATCAAAAATCAATTAACCATAAACTTAAGTATTTATTTCTGCACTCTCAATTCTGTTTCATTGATCTTTATACCAGTACTTCATTGTGTTGATCACTGTTGTTTTTATAGTATGTTTTCAAATTGGGTAGAGTAAGTCCTTGAACTTTTGTTTTATTTAGACATAATTCTGGCATTTAAGAAAAAAAGGGGGAATTGTGGAATTGGGTAGCCATTGTTGAGTACCAGTGATGCTTTTATCAAAAAGAAAAAAAAAGAAAAAAGCAGGTTCAGGTCCATCAATAGCCAATTCAAAGCAATGTATAATTTAGAGTTCCACTCCTTAGCAGTATTTAAAGAGGCTCCCATCTTCTGCTACCACAGAGTTGACCGAGTTAATGGTCAGATGCAGGACTTGTCAGAGTAACAGAATTTCTGAAAATATTGAATGTATTCTTATCCTTGACAAGTGTCCTGTGCCAAAGTCAGGCCCCTAAAAGGAAAGAAGTTGGAAGTTAGAATACGAAATAGTTATATTTGTGAAAATGCACTTGAGAATATTGAACCTTCAGATTTTATTAAATCCTCTGAGCCTTCAGAAATGGTTCACTGCTGCTTGAAAGAAAAATTCCCTCACTTGGCCTTTCACTGTGCAGAGGACCTTTTTACTAAGCAGAGGACTATAGTGCTACATTCCCTCTTTAGGTTTGTGCCAACCAAACCAATAGCTGTGTTCAAATCTTAATATGATCCCTAGAACTAACAAATAAGCATAACAAAGTTTCAAGATAAAAAGTCAAACAATAAAATCAATCCAATTTTTATGTACTGCTAATGCACAATTATGAAATAGAATTTAAAAATATCTTTTAAAAATGGAAATACTGAGTTATTGACCTAAGAAATGCATAGCATACTAGATTTTTATGCTGAAAACTCAAAACTTGGATGAAAGAAATAAAAGAAAACCTGCATAAATGAAGAAATATTGTTTTAATGGATTGGATGACTAAAAATAACAAATATTTCAACCCTCTCCAAATTGGTCTATAGATTGAACATGATTCCAATCAAAATCCCAACAAAATTTTTATAGATTTAGATAAACTGATTCTAAAACTCATATGGAATAGTAAAGGGACTTAGAATAGAGGAAACAATCTTGGAAAAATAGAAGAAAGTGAGAGGAACTACATGAGAAGTCAATACAGCCAAAATCAAGAGCCTTGCCACACAAAAACAACAACTAGAACATGTAATAGACAATATCCCATTCACTATAGCAACAAACCCAAAGTTACCTAAGAGGAATTACAAGTCAGAAAAATGTATGAGTTCTTCATGGACACAGATATGAAAGTTTACTGATGAATTCAAATTTTTTAAAAAGTCCAAAATAGACAAGTATACATATTCACTTATGTGAAACAAAATATTACAAACATGTAAATTCTCCTTAAATTAGTTACAGACTTAGTGCCTTACCTGTAGTTGCCAAAATGACAGTGAAATCTGTACTGCTGTCTTCCACTCCCATAACCAATCCTGGAAAACTCTAGAAAGGAGAATGAAAATGATCATGTATCAGTTTCCTAGGGCTGCTGTATCAAACTACCACACACTGGGTGGCTTAAACTAGTTTATTCTCTTACAGTTCTGGAAGCCAAATGCCCCAAATCAATTTCACTGGGCCAAAATCAAGTTGCCAGAAGGGCCACACTTCCTCCAGAGACTAGGGTAGAACTCATTCCTTGCCTCCTCCAGCTTCTGGTAGCTGCTGACATTCCTTGGCTTGTGGCAACATGACTACAATCTTGAAGGTCAGCATCTTCAAATATGTCTATGCTCCATGTTCACAATGTCTCCTCTGTCTATTGATTCTTCTACTTCCCTCTTAAGAGGACACATGTGAATGCATTTAGGGCCCACATGGATGACAGTATTAAATTAATCACATCTACTAATATTCTTTTTCCGAAAAAGAATCTTACAGGTTCTAGGAACTGGTATATGATATCTGGGGTGGGAGGGCATTTTGCAGCCTGCCAAAAATATCAACAACAAAATCTAAATAGCAAAACATGAGAAAACTCTGTGTTGAACTAGTACTTGTGTTTCTGTTGGGGATTGGGAGGTAGCAGTGAAGCTTGGGAGGGTCCATAGCCAATAATAGATAGCAGACAACGTAAAAGGTAAGAGTAAACTTAAAACTCCTGCCCGTGCTTCACTGAACTAATCTGAGGCTTCATCTCAGACATGATGCCAATAGCCCTGACATAGTATCAGATATTGGGAAAGATTGGCTGGATTGATGCAGTGTGACCCCATAGTTCATGCCAATAACCACCTGAAACTACTTTAGTGATAAAGACTGACCTTTTAAAAATATTTTAATAGAATAAAAAGAATGGACTAGAAATGGAATAGCAAGCATCAGAGGTAAACACGCAATCTTCCCACCCTTACTCTCTGCCATTTCTGGATCAGGACTGGCAAGGTAGAGATGAAAAATACATTTTTTAATACTAATAAGGCTTAAGAAAAATGCAAATTACTGTACTGAACAGTGCAATGTTAGATAATCTCAAAAGAACAGGGACTACCAAAATCACTGTGCTCAGTCACTTCAATGTAGAAAATGAACTTTCAGAACAAAACAGTTCCAAAGTCTATGGCTGATGGGTGAAGAGACCCCGTGGAAAGGTATGCTTCTTTTTTGAATCTCCACCACCTGTCATGGGTGTTGCTGCTCTCCTATCTAACATTTAACCTGGGAACCAAAACCTTCCTCAGAAAGAGTTGCAGTTGGGCAAATTCTCCCAGCTGGCAGAGAGGGCAGAGCATATTACCAGAGAGTATTTAATCATGGAACCAAGAGCCAAAATGAGAACTTTTGTGAGTGAGGAATAAGGAGTCCACCCCTCCCAGAACAATGTGAACCTCATACAATTCCACTCTATTTCTGATATCAGCTCTGAGAGACTCTTAGTGAGGCTATCAGGATAAATAACCTTCCTCCTTCACATCCAATTCTGGAAACTTGGAGGTGACCACCTTAATTAGAAGGAGCCAGAGTCATGTTCACCAGTGGAAAGGGCTCAGACAGTTACAAAAGTCAAAGTGATGATCCTGTGAGACACCTGAACTGACTTCTCACTATAGAACAGAATGAGCCCAAGCCCTTTCTTAGCCTGCTTTCAGCTCAGGGAGGCCCTATGCTGGGTCCTTGGATATAGTGTTTCCTGACTTTGACCTTTGGGGTTTGAAGGAGATGAGGATTCAACCAACGTGACCAGATTCAGGTCAGCAAGGTAAGGGGTCCCCGATTCTGCCAGTTGTCAGGGTGAGGGTCCTGAAGAAACCTCCCGCTGCAGACAGAGGGTGTCTCCACAGATATCTATCTCTGCAATCAGCCTGGTGAGCCTCCAAGCATGGTTGAAAAAGTGTCCCCCACCTCCACTTACCTGTTGAGGACTTAGAGATATGGTGATCTTGACCCACAGGACACATCCTCAGGCCAATAGAAGTAAGGGGTCTCAAGCCCTGTTAGGAGTACACAGGAATACCTTGAGGGGGACTGAGATACCCCCACCTCAGAACCAAAGAGTTCCCCAACGAAATTCACCCTAACTCCTGCTCTTTCCCTAGAAATGTGTGGCAGTACTGAAAGGATAACCTCCTCACCATTCCACCCTCTTGCCATTTCTGAATCAGGGATGGCAGGGAGATGAGATCTCTAGCCAGAAGAGGCTAGCTTCAAGTCCGCAGGAAGAGAATTTGCAGGCCTTGCCAAACATCAAAGTGAGAACTCTGAAAAAGGGCACGCTCCAACATGAGGACCCTGGGGGAATACTAAGAAAACTTCTGTGAGGGCCCAATCTAACTTCCAACTCACTCCTGTTTTCTGTTCTGGGCAAAGCTGTAAAACAGAGGCACATCCCTCAACACTCCACTTCCTTGATGGTAGTTTCAGGTAGATTGAGGCCATAGCCTGAGGAAGAAGTTTTCAGGTCAGCAGAATGTAAGTTGCCTGCACCTTGTGTGGGTAATGCAACTACACTGAAAAGGGTTCAGTGTAACTCCTCACTCTGTAGAGAAGGCATCCCAGAAAACTGTCCTCCTCTTGCTGCCAGCCCTGGGAGGCTTCAGGCAGGAATAGCTGGATGTGGCATCTTTGCACTTTTTTCTCAGTGGTCTCAGGGAGATCTGAGGACAAAAGATGACAAGATATGGGGAGGGGGTTGAGGCCCTACAAGAGGTAAATTTAAATATTCTGAAGGAGACTGAGGGTACCCCCACCGCATAAGAGATGGATCCAGCTCCTGCTGTTATACCTGGAAGACACTAAGCAGAGATGGACAGTTGTAGTAGACTATGACTTACACCATAGGGGTGGGGAGGTGATTCCTCTCAGAGAGTGGAAGCTTCAATCTGAGGATGCATATCAGGTCAGCTAAGGTGCGGGATAGAGCAGGCCCTGTCAGGAGTAAAGATTAATAACAATGGTTCCACCTACCATAGAAAAATGAAACTCCACTGAAACCTACACAGCCTCTGCTATTATCCTGAGTAAGCCCTAGGCAGGTGTAGCTAGACGCCATGCCCCCTCACTTGCTCCTTAGGAAATCAGAGGAGGTAAGCAGAGTGGCCCACACCCTGGTAGGGCAAAGATTAGGTCTCTGAGTGAGCACTGATAGAACTATCCACCCCAGAACAGTTGGGGCATCATACAGTCTGGCTGCAAACCTCCTGTCAGCATTGGGAGACCCAGGACTGTGCCCGTAGTCTGCACTCTGTGGTATGCCTTCAGATCCTCTAGAACTGGGAGGTAAGTGCCTTGGTCTGAAGCATGTGTCCTCAGGTTAGCATATTATAGGAGGAAATACCAGAAGTTAAGATGAGGTGTACACCCTGAATACATACCAAGGGTTCCACATACCCAGAACACAAAAGTTCCATGGTGCCTGACCTCACCAAACCTACTTTCAGCCCTGGAATCTTTGGGCTCTATTGGCTTTCTATACCCTGAGGAACTGTCTAATTTTTTCTTTCAGTTCTTTGCAGGCAGAACATAAGCCCTGTGAGGACTGAGAGCAACTCTAAAGAGGAGACCTGTGAGTTGCTTTTGTCAGAGTTGCTGTGCATGAGTTTCTCAGCTGATATCACTCACACTCTCCCTCTCTCGCCCAGCCTGTAACTTCCAATTGCCCACACTCCTTCTGGCTACCCCAAACAGAAGTCATGTCTCATGGTCAGCAAAATGAGCACTGCAAGCCTGATGAATACCTGGAGGCCCCAAGGGAGGCACAAATCCTGTAGGTTTGCAGATTCCCATGGCTGAGGAGGAAGCCACCACCACCTTCTCCTTCTTTCTTTCTGCTTTGATCCATGATACTCCAGAGAGGATGTCTGCCACGGGGACACTGAGTTCTCTTCAGAGATCTCAGAGAGACTGCTTCACCCCCACTGCCATCACAACCACCCCATCAAGTCAATTTGATGGCAGTTCCAGAAGCCAAGAAGGGGAGGGGCTCAGCATCTCACAGGCTCTACCAAATCCTGACTCCTTGCTCACTGACATGCTACACAAGAAGGTGGCTGAATTGGTGCAGTTCCTGAGTGTCAAGTATATAACAAAGGAGCTAAAGAGTGTCATCAAAGAGCACAAGGACTGCCACGACCTGTGCAGGTGAACAGGGGAGCGTGAGGGAAGGCGACGAGGAATGAAGAAAATCAGACGGACACAGATGCAAACACAGACACAGACACAGACACAGACATGATAGGAAAGCTAGGAGCAGGTGGTTCTCTGACCTCAGATGGAGACACAGAGACTCAGTCTGGCAGCCACATTTATTTTATAGGGTAAGGAACCAGGGAAAGTCAGAAAGTGTAGGAACAGAGAAATCTGCACTGTATCCTCCCTCCAGGCCTTTACAGCATCAGTGGAAAAAAAGTCCATGGTTTGCCAGTATCCTTGTAGTTAATCTTGATGCACCAAATGTCCTTTTGTGTCACTTGAGAGGGTGAGCCAAGAGTCATGTCCTTGGTTACTTCTGGAGGCCAGGCAGCCTTACAACACTTGTACCTGCCAGAACCTTAAGTACGCAAGCTGCCTTGCTAAAGCCTGCTTTTTCACCTTGTCATGGCCTTCAGCTCACATAATCCCTACAAAAGACCACTTCCCTGAGATCTTCAGAAAAGTCTGTGAGTACATGGATGTTGTTTTTGGCATTGAAGTGAAGGAAGTGAACCCCAGCAACCATTCCTATGTGCTTGTCAAAACACTGGACCTCACTTAGGATGTGATGCTGAGTAATGACCAAGGAATGACCAAGACCAATACTTATCCTGGGCATAATCTTCATGGAGGGTGAATGTGCCCCTGAGGAGAAGATCTGGGAAGTCTTGAATTTGATGAGAGTTTTTGCTGGGAAGAAGGATTGTCTATGGAAAGCCCAAGAAGCTCATCACCAAAGATTTAGTGCAGGAAAAGTACTTGGAGTACCAGCTGGTGCCCAAGAGTGATTCCCTGCACTACATGTTCCAGTGGGGTCCAAGAGCCCATGCTGAAACCAGCAAGATGGAAGCTCTGCAGGTTTTTTCCAAGATAAGTGTAGCTGACCCTACTTTTTTCCCATACTGGTATGAGGAAACTTTGAGAGATGAGAGTGAGCAAGCCCCAGGCCAGAGTTGCTGTGGATACTACCACCACAGCCAGTGGAAGTTCTACTGTCACATCCAGCAGCTTCTGCTGCCCTGAGTAAAGTCTGAAGCAGATTCTTCACTCATTGTTGTTAGACAATGGCCAAAGATCTAAGTAGTGGAGGTCCAGACTGGATCTGGAAGGAACACAGTATATAACATCTTTGTGTTCCTATTCAATATGGGTGATGTGGGGATTTATCTTTTTGTTTGTTTGTTTTTCAAATGTTGTTCCTTCTAATAAAAAGTTTAATGAGCTTCAGAATCAAGACTATGAATAACCAGGCTTACACATTTATAGCTGTCTATCAGATATATGAGTAAGAGTTTTGCAATTTTGCAAAAGAAATTCAGAAAACACCCTTTTTTTGTGATCTGGAACAAGATAATATAGCATTAGAAAAGAAATCTTTTTTGGAAATGTGAAACAGCCCAGCAACAAAATATAGAGTTTCAAGGAACAGAGGGAAAAAAAAGACATAAATAATGCCTAATTTTTAGATTCATTTATTCCCTTTTGTCTGTTAATCTGTAAAATTAAATTATCTATATTTCTGTGGCTTATTAAAGAATATAGAAGAGATTAAATCTTAAGTGAAATCTCTTTCTCACCATCTCATGTATTCCCCAGACATTAAATGAGTGCTTGCTATTTAGAGGGCCCTGTATTAGCAGTTAGGACATTAGGATCAGCAAAGCAATCAAATAAAACTGCCCTGAGCCAAGGCAGTCTGTGACTTTAGGAAACTAAGATTCCTTCTGTGGGGGTTAACTGTAGTGAAGTTGGGTGGCCACAGGTGCTAGACTCTCAGATTGTATGTCTTACAGTTGAGAAAAAGTCTAGAATTAAAAACTGCATTTAGCTGTTACTTTTGGATCATAGACAAACCAGAGAGAAATCTGCACCTTGGGTAGGTATGGAAGGTGTCATCAACTATTATAAAAATCATAGTACATATAGAGACTCAAGATGGTGGTGAGAGAGAAGATCCTGGAAACTTATGTAAAATACAGTTGGACAACTGGGATCCAACACGGGAAACCCTGAGTGACAGTCTTAGCTGAGAGATCCACACATGGCAAGAAAACACCTGAAGGTCAGATAAAGGGGGTCAAATGGGAGAGGACAGAAGGAGCAGACTGGAGATGCAGCTGCAGCCCATCCAGGGCTTACAGAAGGAATGAGGAGGGAGTCAGGACACAGTGGCTGATGAGAAATACGATCCTGAGAAGGTTGGAGGCTGAGTGGCAACTAGAGCAGAGGCAAGAGTGGCTGAAATGTGAGACTGAGGGTGAGTTGAATCCCCAAGGAGCAGCAGTGCACTAGGGCCCCAATCAGAAAGCAATGCCCTGGGGCAGGTCAGAGGCTGACCAAAGCATCTTAACTTCCCTGGGTGAGAATAGGGCTCCCAGCTGTAGTGTGGCACCATGACCAAAAATCAGCTCTAGGTGAGTTTGAAACTGAAAGCTGGATGCTGTGGAAACGCTGACTAAAATAAACACAGACTCAGGAAAAAGGAGAAAGGCTGAGTTGGTAGCACACACTTGGCTTGCAACGGAAGTGATCACAGCCCACTCACAGCTTGGCCCATCTCAGCATCCCTGATGAACAAACTGGTATTGCAGCAGAGTCAGCAACCAGGGTACCTACCACAAGAAACAAAGAAGCCACAGACAACACCACTTCCAAACCCAGGCAGAAACCAGAGACACTGAGCCTCACTGTTTCCCTTAACTCTCTCCAAAAACACCACCACCACCACCACTCCACCTACTGTCTGCTTTACAGCCAGCTTGGAAAAAAAAAATTAAAAAAACGCAAACAAACCCTGAACCCATGAAAACTCGCACTACAGCTCAGGAATGCTCCATAATAGAGGCACAGCAGATTTTCCCTGAACTGATCTCAAAAGCATAGCACACCATCGCCCACTGCATTTTCCAAAAAAGGAAGTATATCAACACCAAGGCAACTGAGTTGAAATAAGAGAAGCCTACATTTCAAGAAGTCTGCCAGAGATAGGAGTTCGAACAATCAAGAAAAATATGTTGGAAGATGCTATAGCAATATCAACTGTGAAGAGAAAGAGAGAGAGAGAGAGACAGACAGACAGACAGACAGACAGAAAGACAGCAAGACACCTCTCTATATCTGCCGAGGAAAAACCCTCATGCACCGAAAAAGAAACACATCAAATACAGTTAATACCTAAGGATTCAAAGATGCTCAAAAAGAAAATGAAAAATCTCCAGGAAAAAAATTTATATATCTCTAAATATATAATCTATGTGACACAGCATACAACACTCCAGTTCCTAAGACACTCGGAGTGCTGAAGGAATATTTGCAGAGTACCCAGATCCAAATAAATGATTTCAGAAAGAACATCTGTGAACAAAAGAAACATTTTAACAAAGAAATTGAAAATATAAAAAGGAATTGAACAGACATTTGAGAGATAAACAATACAATTAAAGAACAGAGAAATGAACTAACTACCATAGGAAACAGGGACAACCTGATGGAGAAAAGAATAAGTAACATCGAAGACTGGAATATGGAGACAACACAAAAAGAAGATAGGGAGTTCAGGGTCAAAATGACTGAAAGAACTCTGCAAGAACTATCTGACTCCATTAGAAAGAATCACGTTAGAATAATAGGAATAGCAAAAGGTTTATGACAGAGAGCTTACTCAAATAAATAGTACATGAAAAAATTTCAAACTTATGGAAAGATCTGAAACCACAAATTTAAGAAGAAAATAGGTCCCCTAGCTACCTGGACTCCAGAAGATCTTCTCCAAGCCACATTATACCGAAGTTGTCAAAATTTAAAGACAAAGAAAGAATTCTCAAGGCAGTTAGGAAAAAAACTATAATCTTTAAAGTAAAACTCATCAAGCCATCATCAGGTTTCTCAGAAGAAAATCTACAAGCCAGGAGGGAGTGAAATCAAATCCTCCAAATGTTATTGAGAAATGTCCAGCCAAAAACAAATTATCCAGCAAAACTGTCCTTTAGATATGAAGAAGGAACAAAGAGCTTCTTGAAAATACAGAAGCTGAGGGAATTCTCCAGCATGAGGCCATCATTTCAAGAAATACTGAAGGAAGCTATTCAACCTGAAACAAAAAATCATAATAAATGGGGAAGAGTTAGGACAACAAAAAACAAATTAAAAAGGGAGGAACAAATGACCATAGGAAATCCTCATATATCAATCATTACAGTAAACGTAAATGGATTTAACTCACCAATAAAAAGGCACAGGGTAGCAGACTGAATTAAAAAGCAAACCCATCCATATGCTGTCTCCAAGAGACACACCTCAACCATAAGGAAAAACAAAGACTCAGAGTGAAAGGGTGGAAAACAATTCTCCAAGTAAATTGCATCCAGACAAAAGCAGGAGTTTCCATATTGATATCTGACAAAACAGACTTTAAGATAAAAAATTTAAGAAGAGACAAAGATAGACATTTCATAGTGATAAAAGAAACAATATGACAACAAGAAGATATGGCATTTATTGATATATATGTCCCCTATCAGGAAGCACCAAAATTTATAAAGCAACTACTAACAGATCTGAAAGTAAAACTGACAAAAACAAAATTATAGTAGGGGACCAAAACACTAGTTAACAGCCATGGACAGATCATCCGAACAGAAAATAAGTAAGGAAATATTAACTTTAAATTATATATTAAAAAATGGACATAACTGATATGTAAAGGTCATTTCATCTGACAAAAGAAGACTATATATTTATTTCTATTGCACATGGAACATTCTCAAGGATAGACCATACAAGGTACACAAAACTAGCCTTAGCATATTCAAGAAAATTGAAATCATACCAAGTGTATTTTCATACCACAAGCTTTGAAATTGGTGATCAACTGCAATGAAGAGGAAAAAAAAGACATATACATGGAGAATAAACATCTTATTAAAAATTACTAGAGGAAAGTAAATATAAAAGAAATGAAAAATATATAGAAATTAATGACAATAAACAAACAACATATCAAAATTATTGGGATACAGTGAAAGCAGTAATAAGAGGGAAATTCTTATTACAGGCCTTAAAAGGAAAAAGGAAAATCACAAATAAACATCCTAACATCTCATATTAAAGAATGAGGAAAGAAAAAAAGAAGAAATAAACCAATGTCAGCAGAGGGAAAAAAGTAATAAAAATTAGAGCAGAGCTAAATAGAGAAGAGAAAGACAATAATAAAAATTAAAGCAACCAAAAGCTGTTTCTTAAAAAAATCAACAAAATTGACAAAACCCCAGTTAGGCTAACCAAAAGACAAAAAGAAAGGACGCAAATAACCAAAATTAGAAATGAAAGAAGAGAAATTATGACTGATACCACTGAAATACAAAGGATTATAAGAAAATATTATGAAGGGCTTTATTCCACAAAATTTAACAACCTAGAAGAAATGGACAAGTTTCTAGAAACATAAAATCTACTTAGACTGAACCAAGAAGAACTGGATAACCTAAATAGACCAATCTAAAGTAAAGAAATTAAAATAATCATCCAAAACCTCTCCAAAGGCAAAATCACTGGACCAGACAGTCTCACCAACAAGATTTACCAAGCATTCAAAGAAGAATTAATGCCTGTCTGCAAAAGACTCTTCAAAAAAATTGAAGATGAGGTAGTACTTCAACTCATTCTATGCAGCCAATATTACACTAATTTCAAAGCCTGGTAAGGATAACACTAAAAAAATAAAACTAACTTATTATACATCAAGTTGACAATGCACTGTAGAGTTATATGCCTGAAACCTATGTAATCCTTGCTAACAGATGTCACCCCAATAAGGCTAACAATAAAAATGATAAATAGATAGATAGTTAAATAAATAAATAAATAAATAAATAAATAAATAAATAAATGATAAATAAAATTATGTTTTGGAAAAAAATAAATAAATTTTAAAAAATAAATAAAATAAAAATATGTTTTGGAAAAAAAAAAAAAAAGAAAACTATACACCAAAATCTCTGATGAATACAAGTGCAAAAATTCTAAACAAAATATTAGCAAATAGAATACAACAATGCATTAAAAATATTATGCCCCACAATTATGTGGAATTCATCTGAGTAGTACAAGTCCAACATTTGCAAAATAAACAATATAATACACCATATAAACAAAATTAGAGATAAAAACCATATGATCTAATCAATTGATGGAGAAAAAGCATTTGACAAGATACAACATGATCCTTTTATGATCAAAACACTAAATAAAATATGGGTATAGAAAGTACCTCAACATAATAAAGGCCATATATGATAAATACTCAGCTAATATCATAGTAAATGGCAAAAAGCTGAAGCCCATTCCCCTAAAATCAGGAACAAGACAGGCATGCCCTTTGTTGCCACTGATATTCAATATAGTACTGGAAGTTCTAGTCAAAGCAATCAGTCAAGAAAAAGGAATAAAAGGTATCCAAATTGGGAGAGGAGAATTCATTTTGTCACCATTTGCAGATGACATGATGTTTTATATAAAATATTCTAAATACCTCACCAGAAAACTCTTAGAAATAATAAATGAATACAGCAAAGTTGCAACATACAAAATTAATGTTCTAAAATCAATTGTATTTCTTTATACAAACAATGAATCTTCAAAAAAAGAAATGAGAGAATCATTACCTTTTGCAAATACTACATAAATAATAAAATACCTTGGTATTAACCTAACAAAGAATGTGACAAACTTATACACTGAAAACTATTATATAAGACACTATTAAAATAAATTGAAGAAGACACGAAGAAATGGAAAAATGTTTTGTGTTTATGGATAGGAAGACTTAACATTGTTAAAATGACCATGTTACCCAAAGTAATGTACAGATTTAATGCAGTTTGCATGAAAATTTTACAAACATTCTTTTAAAATATAGATTTTAAAAGTATCAGATTTGCATGGAACCCGAAAAGACCTCAAGTAGCCAAATAATACTACATAAAAAGAATAAGGCTGGAGGTATCATTCTTCTCAACTTCAATATATAATACAAAGTGCAAATAATCAAAAGAACTTGGTTTTGGCCGAAAAACTGACACACAGACCAGTGGAATCAAATTAAAAATCCAGAAATAAATGCACAGAGATATAGACAGATAATTTTTGACAAAGGAATGAAAAATATACAATAGGGAAAATAAAGCCTCTTTATCAGATGGTGCTGGGAAATTGGAAAATCATATGCAAAAGAATGAATCTGAACTGTATACTGTCACCATATACTAGAAATAACTCAAAATGGATTAAACACCTCCAAATAAGACCCTCCACAATAAACTGTATAGAAGAAAACATTGGTGCTAAACTTAATAGACCTCAGGTTCAAGGAGGACTTCATGAACCTGACCTCACAGGCAAGGGAAGTACAAGCAAAAATAAAGTAATGGGACTATATCAAATTAAAAAGCTTTTGCATAGAAAAAGAAACCATCAACAAAAGAGACAGCCAACAAAATGGGAGAAAATATTCATAAACAACACATCTGATAAGGGACTAATATCTAAAATATATAAAGAACTTGTATGACTCAACAACAACAAAAAACAAATAACCCAATTAAAAAGTGGGCAGAAGATCTGAACAAACTCTAGCCCGATTACTACATACAAGTGGCCAATAGACATGTGAAAAAATACTCAACTTCATTAGCTATTAGGGAAATGCAAATGAAAACCATAATGAGATACCACCTCACACATGTTTGAATGGCTATTATCAACAAGACAAGTAATAGCAAGTGCTGGAGAGGGCATGGAGAAATAACAACCCTGGAACACTGCTTGTTGGAATGCAAATTAGGCCAACAACTATAGAGGACACTGCAGCTGTTCCCTATAAAATTGGGAATTGAGTTACCATATGACCTGACAATCCTTCTTCTGGGTAACTACCCCCCAAAATTGAAAACTTTAGTCCACAGAGACTTATGTACCCAATGGTCATCACAGCACTGTTCACAGTGGCCCAGTCATGGAAACAATGAAAGTACCCTTCGATAGATGACTGAATAAAGAAACTGGTACAAATACATAATGGAATATAATTCAGCTATAAAAAAAAGATGGAATACTGCCATTTGCAACAGAATAGATGGACCTTGATATCATCATGCTAAGTGAAATAAGCCAGGCAGAAAAAAACCAAGAACCATATTACTTCACTCATATATGTGGAATATAAAGCTGAAAACAACAAAGAAGCAAAAACTCATGGACACAGTCAATAGTTTAGTGGTTACCTGAATGTAAGTAAGGAGGGGTCAGAAAAAATAAAGTGCAGTCAAATAAATGGTAATGGAAAGAGAACTTAGTATGGGTGTTGGACACATAATGCAACACGTGGACAACGCACTATAGAATTGTACACCTGAATCCTATGGAATTTTTGCTAACGAAGGTCATCCCAATAAATATAACAACAAAAACCTCCAGTGCTGTTTTATGCAGTGTATGAACTAGGTATTCTAAATACATCATATGCAAGGATTTCCTAAAAATATATGTGATATTTCCTTGTAGTGACGCTCAGAAGCCACTAGGCTGGTGCTCTTCCTTATCCCAGGAAAGTCAGGACCCATTTATTAAAATGGCATTATAATTAGGTTATCTAGGTGGCACTTTGGCCAACTCTAAGCAAGAACTCAATTTTTGATGTCAGAGAAATCAATGAAAACTATTTTGGATTGAAATGCAGCCTAGAGGGAAGGAAGGAGTTGGTCTTCGACTTGATTCTAGGACTTTGAGTTAAATCCAGCTGGGGAAGGCTCCCCCACACCCAAATTAAATAATTGCCCTCTAGCAAGAAATTGTGCTGAGTTTTATTTATGAAGCAGCATTTTTGGTTTATTTGGTGTCCAGTGTTTATGGCCCTCACTGCATGTTCTCTGAGAGGTCTTGGATAACATAACAAATTCCCAGAGGAGTGCACAATAGATTCTGTGGTCAAAATAATACTAGAAATAATTGTCATTTATCAGGATCCTGGCTGAGCTAGAGAGCTAAACTACTAGGTGTCAGAATAGCTGATTGAAGCAATAAGCTAAATACAAAACATTTAAACCCTTGATCACTTTCTGTGATGGTATAAGTAAAAGTGTCAAACAGGAGGAAGTGTCGATTCCTTCTGTTTTTATTCTCTTCTGTGGAACAGCACATCAGTGAGGTTCAGATGGATCAGCACACACCTAGGGGTCACTTCACTGTTGAAGGAGCCAGAATAAAAGGCTCTGGCAGTTTTATGGATCCTATAATCAGAAGAAGAAAAGCAGGAAGGGTTAAAAGTAAAAAAGTTGAGGGAAAAATATCTTCAAGATTTCCTCTTCCTTCCCCCATAAGGAGATCCCAGCAGAGGAACTGAAGAAGACATATCCAAGACTTCAGATGAAGACACTTGAGAATGAAAGCACAAGGGCTAGAAATGCACATATGAGAAAAGAATAACCTGTCAGATTGGTTTGAGCCTTTGATTGCAACTCCCTTCAGCGACTGTAGTCCATTTGTTGTGCAGCTTTCTCCAGGAGGCCTGCCATGTAAAGTCTTTGTATAAAAATTGGCTATGCTCAGACTTGAAAAGTCACACATTAGAATTTTCAACCAGAAGCTGGATTCCTCACCATTCATTAAAGATACAAAATATGCCATGCACTGTGACAAGGATTTTACATATACACACAATTTTAACAGTTCTTTAAGACAGAGCTTACCAAATTCATTTCACAGATTAAAAATTGAGGCTCATAGCCCTTGATAATTTTCTTATGATAACATGGCTAGTAAGATACAGGGCTGACACTAGACCTCTGGTCTAAATTCATCTGGTGTCCAGGTATTTCCTACACAACATGAGAACTAAGGTAGACCATATCTTAATTCATTTATTTTCTTGGTTGTCCATAATGTCTTTCAGGACACACATGAACACAAAAGTTCTCCGCACAAGGATACTAATAGCAAGCCTGAAGAGGGAAGGTGACAATGCAAATCAAACATGATTTGGGCACTGCCTGTGAGCTTTAACATAGGGTCCTACTGCCTGAATCCCAGGGTTTATTGAGAGCTGATTCTATTCCTTTCTGGTCCCAGCATTTTCCTGAATTATAACACCCCTCTCCTGGTCTTCCCCGATATGACCCTTTGTCCAACTCTGGAACAAAACTTGCTTACCATCTCTTCATTGTGTTTTCCTCAAAGCTGTGCCCTACTCCCAATAGAACAGCCTAGAAACACCTGCCCTTCCCCTGACATAAAGTATTCCTACTTCTTACAGAAGACTCCTTGCTACCCCATTCTTCACCCTAGAACTTCTTTGATAGCAATAGTCACTTTGACTTAAAGGTTCACTTCAGACACTTACATTCAGATGCCTGGTCACCACCCACTCCCAGGCTCTTCAACCACTCTTCAAGTGTTTTCCAAAAGTTTTAGTGAGTAGAGTCTGACTTGGCACACAATCTACTGGTTTGGAGGCTATGACACTGAAATTAGGGAGATTTTATTAACCATTCTGATATTGGCATTAGCATTTTAATGGGATGTCTTCTTGGAAGCTTGCTAGTAAACACACACACAAGTGAATGAGCTATTTACCTAGGCAAATAAAAACCAAAGGCTTGCTCATAAATGGTAGGTGAGGAAAGACGATGGAAATCACTGTAGAGCAAACATCTACAAAAGGTGAATTCCTAAAACCATAGAATCATCCTAGGAGTTGAAAATTGTTTCTTTGATGGACATGCTAAGTCTGATATATATATATATATATATATATATATATATATATATATATATATGAGAGAGAGAGAGAGAGATAATTCCACTGTCTCTGGTCTGTGTACTTTCCCTACAAGATAACCCTGGTTTTCAGTTTGCCTAATGGCACCTGTCCAGGTATTCAGGTATGGGCAGTCATGTAGATGGTAGCAGAGACTTACAAGTTAAAGTTTTGACCATACATCAAAATAAAGGAGAAAATACTCAGCCAACTGAGATTATAAAGGGTAATTGCAAAGGGTAATGCAGAAAAGTGCAATTAAATGAAGAAGGGTGTCTTTTTCCTGCTGATATTTACATGATCCTTTGAAAGCCAGATGTAACCCTGGATTTGATAGAACTTGTCATTATAGTAGGCACTTGAAAAGTTGGAAGAGTTCAAAGTAAATTTGATTTCCTCAGGAACTCCTCCAAGAAATGAAGAGAATTGTTTTGACACATTAAAATGGTTGATTTTTTGAGTACCTACTATTGACAGTTTATGAAAGAAACTACAAGTACTCATCCACATCTTGTCTTTCTCCTTTTGCTTGACAGAGGGAAAAAACTATATTGTCTGACAATATATCATTAGACAGAAGCCATTGGTATATTCCCATGTTTCTGTTCCACTCAGCAGCAAACATGGCTATTCCATGTTTCCATGGTGAAGCCAAAAAATGGAAGCAGCCTGGAACCCTGGGTCACCTAAAAGCACAGAGACCCTGCCATCTGCCATCAGAATTTATATGAACTAAGGTAAACTTTGGTTGTGTTAAACCAGCCAATGTTAGGTTTTGTTTGTTGCATCTGCTATCTGTTATAGTAAGCACTAATATAGTACAGAGCTAGTATTTCTGTTGTGAGTATTTAAATATTTTAATGACAAAGGTAATAGTGAATTATTATTTTTTATTTTCTTCAGCTCTATGGAGATATAATTGACATATAAAACTGCAAGATATATTGTGGTGATTTGATATACCTATACATTGTGAAAGGTAACCCCATCTAGTTAATTAACACATCCAACAGCTCACATGTTTACCTTTCTTTTTTCTTGGTGAGAATATTTAAGTTCTACTCTTTTAGAAAATATCAATTATACAATATGATATTATCAACTGTAGCCATCAGGTTTTACATTAGGTCCTCAGATTGTTATTCATCTTATAGCATCAACCTTTCCCTGTTATGGCTACCTCCCTGCCCCCAGTAACCACTTTGTCTATGAGTTTAACTTCTTTTTTTAGATATAAATGACACCACACAATATTCATCTTCCTCTGCCTGGTTTAATTCAATTAGCATAATGTCCTCAAGGTCCATTAATGTTGTCAAAAATAACTTCAGTTTCAAGAGAACATGAGGAAATGGTCTACTTTTATTTGAAGGTATCCCAATATTAATTAAAATTTATACTATAAAACTAGGATAACACATGACAAATTTTTAAAAGCTATATAAAATGAGTAAATAGAAAGATAAAATTTAATTAAAATATTCAATTAACCCAAGTTAAAATAAAGTGAAGGCAGAAAGGAATAGAAAGTAAGAAAAATGGAAGACACAGAAAACAATGAGATATAGATTTCAAACCAACACAATGAATACTAATGTTGAATGTGAGTGGTCTAAACATATCAGTTAAAAATTAGAGATTATCAAATTAGATTTAAAAAAAAAACAAGACACAAGTATATGCTATCTGTAAGAAACCCACTGTATATATAAATGTATAGCTCAATTAAAAGTAAAAAGAGAAGGAAGTTATATAGTATATATGTCAAAACAAAAATTGGAGTACTTTTGTTGATATTATGGTGTGAATCAGAACAAAGAATACTATCATGGGAAAAAGAGAAAACTTAGACTAGATATGATAAAATGATCAGTTGTTCAAGGAGATGTATCATAATTTTTTTATGGTTATAGCCTTAAGAAGTAGAAGAATTGGGGTTCAAACAAAAGCACTGTCATAATATATTTCCCATGTGTATTCAAAATTCTTCCTGAATACGCAATCCAGTTTCAATAATTTATCTGTTAATTCCTATGCCAATGTTACAATCTTAATTACAATTGCTTTATAGTGCATTTTCATTCCTGTAAGGGTTATTTCCTGTGCTATTCTTTATGGGAAGTTTCTTGGTGCTTCTTGTAAATATCCTTTGATATTAACTTTAAATTATAAACTATATATACATAATTTATATCTTTAATGTGTTAAGATTTATTTTATGACCCTAAAGGTATGTGCCCCTAACAACAGAACTTCAAAATGCCTGAGGCAAAAAGATAACTAAAAGAAAAAAATAGACAAATCCACAGTTGTACTTGGAGATTTCAATATTCATTTCTCAGTCATTAACAGAACAAGTATAAATAAAATTAATAAGGATATTGATGACTTGAATGGTACCATCAACTCACTAGATCTAATTGACATTAATGAGACAATCCACCCAACAGCAACAGAATACATGCGAGAGTTCTGCTCAAGTGTATATGGGATGTTTATCCAATTAGATCGTATTCTGAGTCATAAAATCTTAATACACTTCAAAATAGAAATCATATGAATTATATTCTTGACCCACAAAAAAATTAAAGTAGAAATAAGTAACAGAAAGAAGCCTAGAAAATAGTAAAATATTTTAAAATTAAATAACATACATGTAAATCTTAAGGGAAATATAAATTATTGAAATGAAGTAAAATGATAAGATAAACTCCAAAAAATACTTACAGAGACTATTAGGACATTAAATACTTATATTTAATGACAGTTATTATGTTAAAATGTATTTAATGAAGCATTAAAAGTAGAAATTTTTAAAGTAACCTAATCTTTTACTTTAAGAAATTATGAAAAAATAACAAGTTAAACACAAAATAACCAGAGGAGAGGAAATAATAGAGATTCAGGCAGAAATAAATAAAATTGAGAAAAGAAAACAATAGAAAAAATCAGTAAAATCAAAAGTTTTCTTGAGAACATCAAAAAGACAATAACTTCCATACATTTCTATCAAGAAAAAAGAAAGAACACACAAATTTTCACTATCAGGATTGCATGAGGAAGCATCACTACTGCCTACAGATACATTAAATAAATAATGAGAGAATGTCACAAACAACTCATTCAAAAATGTAACAATTTAGGTGAAATGGATGATGAATTCCTTCAAAGACAGTAATCTCCAAAACCCACTCAAAATGAAATAGATAATTTTAACAATCTTTCATCTACTAAAGAAGTTGTGTTTGTATTACTTGAAATGGTTTCCAAAACAAAGAAAACTATAGCGCTAAATGGTTTCACTGTAGAATCTATAATACCAAGCATTTAAGGAACAAGAAATACCAATTCTATACAATATCATCCAAAAAATATAATAAAAACCTATTTTCTCATATAATTCTAGCGTTATCTTGATTTCAAAAATAGTGACATTACAGAGAAATATCTATACAGACCAATATCTCTCATGAACAGAAATGCAGAAACTCTCATCAAAATATTCATAAGTCCAATCTACTTATACATAATAAAGATAGTATGCCAAAACAATTGGGTCTCATTCCAAGAATAAAAGGCTGATTTAACATTTGACAATCAATCAATATATTTTAACATATGAGCAGATTATGTAGAATAAAAATTACATGATCACTGCAATAGATTCAAAAACTTATTCAATGAATATCTAAAGCAAATCCTAATAAAATGTCAAGAAACATGGAATAGAAGGAAATTCATTTAACCCCATAAGGGTCACATATATTAAAAACCCTGCAACTAGCAACATACTGATGGTGAGGGTATGAATACTTTCCCCTTACATTCAAGAACATAAAAAATATATCTTTTCTCACTACTGCCTATGAACATTATACTTGAAGTCCTAAACTGTTTTATAACTCAGGAAAAATAATTTGAAATAAAGAATTCAAACTGTCTCTAGTAGCAGATAAAGATTACTGCCTATGTAGGAAACAAGTTCAAATAAAAAAGAAGTGCATTCTTATTAACAGCGATGAACAATTGGAGTTTTAAATAAATAATATAATATCACTGACACTAACACTAAGGTAAAAATAAATGTCTAGGTATGATTGTAAAAAATATGTGTCAGGTCATTTTTGTGCAGCATGCTACAAAACAGAGTGATGAATCAGAGAAGACTCAGTAACTGAAACAATGTACCGTAATAATAGAGTGAAAAACTTAATATTGTTAAAATACTAGTTCTTTCTGATTTGATCCATTGATACAACATAATCTTTCAAAGTAGCAGCAAGCTTTTTGCATATAGTGACAACCTGATTCCAAAATTTATATGTAAAGGCATAGAAACAAGAATATCCAAAACAATTCTGAAAAAGAACAATGTTCAAATATTGAAACTGTTGGATCTCAACACATTATAAATCTACACTAAACACTGTCGTGTTGGCACTAGGATCTGTACTTTTATTAATGTAACAAATACCAGACCCAGAAAAGTTTCCACACAAATAGAGTCAACTGATTTTTAACAATGAGGCAAAGGCAAGTCAATGGATAATCTTTTCCACAAATGGTGGAGATACAATAAAATATTCACAAGCATAAAACAAAAACAAACAAACAAACAGAAACTTTGCCACATATCATACAGCTTATACAAAAAATAGCTGAAATTTTGTATAACTTTAGATTTGTCAAAGCATTTTTAATAAAACACCAAAATTATAACTCATCAAATAATAAAATGATAAATCAGAATTTATAAAAATTAAAAACTTTTGCTCTGCAAAACATACTAGTAATAGAATGAAAAGACAAGCTGCAAACAGGGAGAAATTTTTGCAAATAACATTTGATTATGTGATTAAATATTCTCCATGCATTAGAAAGTTAAATGTCAACAAGAAAAAAGTAATAAATGGGTCAAAAATCTGAACAGCCATTTTACCAAAGAAGATACATGGATTCCAAAAGAGCATTGGAAAAGTTACTCAACACTATTATTCATTAAGGAAATAAAAGTTAAAAGTACAATAACATGGCCATATACATTTATTAAAAGAGAAAATTATGTACTATTGAGGATATACCTGTAACTCAACACAGCTAGTGGGGATTCAATATTTTGTTCTTTCTTATAAGTGAAACAAATACTTGCTATATTACCCAGAATTCCCATTCCTAGGCATTTACAAGCGATTTGACAACTTATGTTCACACATACACGCAAACATACACACACACACACACACACACACACACACACATACACACACACACACATACACACACACACACACAGAAAAAACTGGGCATGAATATTTATGTATAACTGCCTAAATCTGAAAACAAACCAGATGTCTCTCAACATGTTCATGTATAACCAAACCACAATACATTCAATACACACAATGCTACCCAGAAATAAAAGGGAAGGAACTATTGATCTATGCAACAAACAACATGGATGGTTTTACATATATTTTTATAATTGAGAAAAAGGCAGACAGAAAAACTGCATATTGTTATTCCATTTATATGCCATCTCAGAAAAGGAACATGTAAATAAATGGAAAACAGGACCAGGGGCTTTCAGGGATTGGGAAAAAAAGGTGGACTACAATGGGTCTACACAAGTTAATTTTTGTAGTTTTAGACCTGTTCCGTGTGATACTGTGGTGCTGGATAAAGGACTCTATGCATTTGTCAAAGCCCTTAAAACTACACTACAGGGATTCCCTTTTAGTGAAAAAAAAATTAAAAATCAAACAGATTGTCTTAAGACCTCAACATGGAATTCAGACTGTTACAAATGAATATAACTGTATTAAAACACAGGTCATAACCATACTGAAGGACATGGGGAAGAGAGGGGATGGCTTTAGTAATTTTGGAAAATGATGTTTTGACTAGATACTGTTAGTTTAAAGACAAAAAGACTTCTACACAATCCTTGTACTTTCACAGTTAAATTTGTTTTTCATAGGAGTAAGGATTAGCAAATCTGAATCACTGTGCATATAATACTGGCCTTTTAAAATTACAATATATTGTAGCAATGAGATCCAACTTTATGACTGCCAAAGGAAGAAGTTACAATTAAGTCAAGGGGAGTTCTAAAATGAACCCTGTGGTGGTGAATGACTGTTGGAAATGCCATTAAGAATTCATATTTCATCACCACTGTTGTGGTTGTTTCAGGGCACATAATTACTTTGAAAATATTTGATTCAGGCTCAAACCCAGCATAAAAAAAGTGACAGGGGGACATAAAGAACACATTAGCCCTTTTTAGGAGACCAAGATACATCCCAACCTCAAGCCACTGGATTGGTTTGGATAGACGGAATGTGCTATAAAGCAGACGTACAGAACAGGACTGGAAAGATACCCCAAAACCAAGAGGAATAGGAATTCCTAGCACAGGGTAAAGACAGAACATGTATTTTTAGTTTTAAGAACATTCAATAAAAGATGGTGGATTAGGCTGAGACAGTGTTTGTGACCTCCCAGACCACAGCAGGATTGCAGATAGAAAGGAGAACAGGCAACTTTGGCAAGCATCAGAAGATTGACTGAGAGGAAACCCAAAAGCTAAGGATATACAGAAGGAAGCACAATTAAAACTGACTACCCTGAGACGTGCCCTGTTACACAGTGGGACTCTAGATAGATGAGTGATTAGCCAAACCTAACTAATGGAAGAAGATTTTCTTGCAAATTCAGCAAAAGTGGCTGTCTGTGGTGGTCTGAGAAGCTTTCGGTGTTACTCTATTACTACCCTTGCACAGTTAGCAGTGTGCTGTGAGGGGAATACCACTCAACTACAACTGAAGAACACCCATAACACACTTAAGGGACAATCCTAGATTACACACAAAGAAGAATGAGAAAATTGCACCTTTGGACAACACAGAACACATACTACAAAAGACAAACACTAAGAGCCATAAGAGATATACCTATTACATTGAAGTAAACACAGAGAAGAAATGTGAATGAGAAAACAAACAAACAAAAAATGTCCCAAAGAAATGAACAAAAGAAATCACCTGTAATAGAGTTAAATGAAATGGAGACAATGAACTTACTGGAACAAGAGTTTAGAAAACAGGTTATAAGAATGCTTAAATAACTTAATGAAACCTTCAACAAGAAGATAACAACCATAAAGAAAAACATAAAAAAAGATCAAACAGTAATGAAGAATATAATAATTGAAATGAAAACTACACTAGAAGGAATCAACAACAGGTTGGATGAACTAGAAAATTGAATTAGTGATTTGGAAGACAAGGTAGCAGAAAATACCCCAATGGAAGAACAAAGAGAAAAAAGAATTTTAAAAATGAGGATAGCCTGAGAGACCTCTGGGATAACATCAAGCTTAAGAGTATTTGGATCATAGGAATATAAGAAGGAAAAGAAAGGGAGCAAGGGATTGAGAACCAGCTTAACAATGTAATGATTGAAAACCTCCCTAACCTGGCAAAAGAAATAGACACAAAAACCCAAGAAGTGAAGAGAGTACCAATCAAGATGAACCCAAATAGGCCCACACCAAAACACATCATATTTAAAATGACAAAGATTAAAGACAAAAGATCATCATAAAAGCAAAAAGAGAGACAGCAACTTAGCTACAAAGGAGATCCCATAAGCCTCTCAGCAGATTTCTCAATAGAAAGTTTGTAAGCCAGAAGAGAATGGCAGGAATTACTCAAAGTAATGAAAAACAAGGGCCCACAACCAAGACTAGTCTACCCAGCAAGGTTATCATTTAAAATTGGAGGAGAGATAAAGAACTTCCAGATAAGAAGAAACTAAAGGAATATACTACCACCAAGCTGGTGTTACAAGAAATTCCAAATTGACTTCTTTAAGCAGAAGAAAGAGAAACACAAATAAACAAAATAAAATAAAAAACGAAAACAAACAAAAAACATGAATAATTACATGGTGTTGATTATGTACTAATCAACAATCACTTTAAATGTAAATGGAGGAAAGAAGGCAAGATGGTGACTGGAGAGGAGATCCCTAAAGCCTCTCCCAGAAAACACAATTGAACGGCCATCCAGGAGCCAAGAAAGAGGACATTGAGTGACAAAACAGCTGTTGAGAAATCCACAAATCACAAGTAAACACCTGAAGGTTGGAGAGAAGGGGGCGAGTCAGGGAGAGGGAAGGGAGCAGAGACTACACCAGGATCCGAGCGGCGCAGTTCGGGGGAGGTGAGAGACCACGGGGGACCTGGGCTTTGGAGCTGCATGCTGGGGATGGAGTTTGGGACGAGCCTCTGGAACTTTTGAGTGGTAGAAGGGCTGAGCGAGGACTCTGAACTGCAAAGATGATACCCAAGCTCTAAGTCCCCTGGAGACCTACACAGGGCTGCAGTTCTTGTTTCCAGCCCGCTGCAAAGGCAACCCTGCTGTCTCAGGCTAGGCCTACAGCTTTGGACTTACGGAGCGTGCACTTCCTTATGCACGCCAGGGTTCTGAAAGCAGTGTGAGCCCATAGACAGCCAGATGCTGAATCAGGGCTAGGAAGAAAGACTGATTTGATAGCATTCACCTGAGCCAGCAGAAAGAAGCCTCGGAACAGCTTCCCCAGCAAAGGGCAGAAGGCAGAGCCGCCATTGGAGCGCCTTGTATTGGCCTCTCCCCAGGATATATGCGCATACCCTCCAAATGCAGTAGGAGATCAGAAACAAAAAACAAACAACCCCCTCTCTCCCAAAACTTGACCCCCAGTGCCACCTAGTGTCTGCCCTACAGCAAGACACAACAAAAGTAATAATATAGGCACTGAACATAAAGCCCTCATGTTAAAGAGGAAGAATCCAGCAGACAGGATGAATTCCTTAAAAACTAAAACTCCTCAAAAAGAACATGAAATTTATGGAGAAGACAGCTTCTTAGACATAGAAGGGTCTCATTTAAGTGACAGAGAATTTAAAGCAGCCATTCTAAAGGCTCAGAGAGAAATGAAATAATACTGGCAGAACACCATAGTTGAGATAAATAACATAAAAAAGCATGTGAACGACATAAAAAAAGGAACTCTGAACAAAAAGAACAATTTAACAAAGAAATTCAAAACATAAGAAAGATTGAGACAGAAATACCAGAAATAAATAATATGATAAAAGAAGTGCAAAACGAAATGACTGACATAGGAAACAGGACCAACCAGATGGAGGAAAAAATTAGTGATATTGAAGACCAGAACATGGAAACAGCTCAGAAAGAGGAAGAGAGGGAATATAGAACCAAAAGGATTGAAAGAACTCTGCAAGAAATATCCTACTCCATGAGACAAAACATCAGAATAATAGGAATAGAAGAGGGGGCAGAGCAATCTACAGAGAGCATACTCAAACAAATCGTAGATGAGAACTTTGCAAACCTATGGAAAGATCTAGAACCCCAACTTCAAGAAGAAAACAGGTCCCCCAGATACCTGGACCCCAACAGATCTTCTCCAAGACACATGGTACTAAAGATGTCCAAAACTAAAGACAAAGAGACAATTCTCAAGGCAGCCAGGGAAAAAAGAACTATAACCTTTAGAGGAAAACTTATCAGGCTGGCATCAGATTTCTCAGCAGAAAATCTACAAGCCAGGAAAGAGTGGAATCCAATATTCAAAAATTTAAAAGAGAGAAACTTCCAGCCAAGAATAAATTATGCAGCAAAATTATCTTTCAGGCATGAAGGTGGAATAAAGACCTTCTCAAACAGAAGCTGAGGGAATTTGCCAGCATGAGGCCAGCACTCCAAGAAATACTGAAGGAGGCTCTTCAGCCTGAAACAAAACATCAGGAAAAATGGAGCAATGTTGGGGCAACAAGAAAGAAACAAAAATAAAGAAACAAACAAACAAACAAAGCAAAGAAAGATATAAGTAATGGCCACAGGAAATCCTCACATATCGATCATCACTCTAAATGTCAATGGACTGACTCACCAATAAAAAGGCACAGAGTAGCCGACTGGATTTAAAGACAGAACACATTCATACGATGTCTCCAAGAAAAACACCTTAGGTGTAAGGACAAACACAGACTCAGAGTGAAGGGATGGGATACAATACTCCAAACAAATGGTAACCAGAGAAAAGCAAGAGTGGCCATACTGATATCTGATGAAATAAACTTCAAGTTAAGAAAGATAGTGAAAGACAAAGATGGTCATTACATAATGATAAAAGGCACAATACAACAACAAGAATAGTTGACACTAATTAGCATACATGCTCCCAACCAGGATGCACCAAAATACACAAAGAAACTACTAACAGACTTGAAAGGAGAAACTGATGAATACACAATCATGGTGGGAGACTTAGACACCCCGCTAACATCCATGGAAAGATCATCCAAACAGAAAATAAATAAGGAAATAACAGCTCTAAATGACACATTACAGCAATTCGACATAATTGACATTTACAGGACACTTCATCCAGCAAAGAGAGACTACACCTTCTTTTCTAGTGCGCATGAAACATTCTGAAGAATAGACCACATGCTGGGACACAAAAGTAGACTCAGTAAATTCAGGAAGATCGAAATCATACCAAGTGTATTCTTAGACCACAAAGCTTTGAAATTGGAGATAAACTGTAAAAGGAAAGCAGGAAAAAACCACATACAAATAGAGATTAAACAACAGCTTATTGAAAAAGGACTGGAAAAATACAAATAAAAGATGAGATTAAAAATTATACAGAAACTAATGACAATGAAATTACAATGTATCAGAGTTATTGGGACACAGTGAAAGCGGTAATAAGAGGGAAATTTATATCATTACAGGCCTATCTTAAGAAACAAGAAAAATCACAAGCAAACATCTTAGCATCCCATCTTAAAGAACTAGAAAAAGAAGAGCAGACAAAACCCAAAGTCAGCAGAAGGAAAAACATAATAAAAATTAAAGCAGAGCTAAATCAGTTAAAGAATAGAAGGACAATGGAAAAAACTTAATATAACGAAGAGATGGTTCTTTGAGAAAGTCAACAAAATTGACAAACCCGTGGTGAAACTAATCAAAGGACAAAAGGAAAGGACACAAATATCCAAAATGAGAAATGAAAGGGGAGAAATTACCACTGATAACACAGAAATACAAAGGATTATAAGAAAATATTATGAAGAACTTTATGCCACGAAATTTAACAACCTAGAAGAAATGAACAAGTTTCTAGAAACTTATAGCCTACCAAGACTGAACCAAGAAGAACTGGATAATCTAAATAGACCAATCAATAGCAAGGAGATTGAAATGACTATTCATAATCTCCCTAAAGGCAAAAGCCCTGGAATAGATGGCTTCAGCAACGAGTACTATCAAGCATTCAAAGAAGAATTAACGCTTATCCTCCTCAGACTCTTCCAAGAAATTGAAGAGGAAGCAATACTTCCTAACTCATTCTATGAGGCCAACATTACTCTAATACCAAAGCCTGGCAAAGACAACACAATAAAAGAAAACTATAGACCAATATTTCTGATGAACACAGATGCAAAAATCATGAACAAAATGTTAGCAAATAGAATACAACAATGCATCAAAAAGATCATACATCATGATCAAGTGGGATTCATCCCGAGACCACAAAGATGGTTCAACATAGGAAAATCAATCAGTGTGATAACCACATAGTCAAAATCAAAGATAAAGACCAAATGGTCATTTCAATTGATGCAGAAAAAGCATTCAATGAGGTACAACATCCATTTATGATAAAAACACTAAATAAAATAGGTATAGAAGGAAAGTATCTCAACATAATAAAGGCCATATATAACAGATCCGTGGCTAACCTCACACTGAATGGGGAAAAGCTGAAACCTATTCCCCTAAAATCAGGAATAAGACAGGGATGCCCCCTGTCACCATTGTTATTTAATATAGTATTGGAAGTTCTAGCCACAGCATTCAGGCAAGAGAAAGGAATCAAAGGTATACAAATTGGAAAAGAAGAGGTGAAATTGTCACTATTTTCAGATGCCATCATCCTTTATATAAAAAATTCCAAAGATTCCACCAGGAAACTATTAGAAACAGTTAATGAATATAGTAAAGTTGTGGGATACAAAATCAATGTACAAAAATCAACAGCATTCCTTTATGCAAACAATGAATCCTCAGAAAAAGAAATGAGGGAGTCAATTCCTTTTGCTATCATAACAAAAAGAATGAAATACCTGGGAATTAACTTAACAAAGAATGTGATGGACTTACACACAGAAAACTATAAGACACTTTTGAAAGAAATTGGAACAGACTTTAAGAGGTGGAAAAATATCCCCTGTTCATGGATAGGAAGACTTAACATTGTTAAAATGGCCATTCTGCCCAAAGCAATCTACAGATTTAATGCAATACCCATCAAAATCCCACAATCATACTTCTGTGAAATAGATAAAAGAATTATTAGATT
>PVJL010009261.1:5300-58992 GCA_004026885.1 Lyroderma lyra
AGGCCGAGTTCCAGAAGATGAGGCGGGACCTGGAGGAGGCCACGCTGCAGCACGAGGCCACGGCGGCGGCCCTGCGCAAGAAGCACGCGGACAGCGTGGCCGAGCTGGGCGAGCAGATCGACAACCTGCAGCGCGTGAAGCAGAAGCTGGAGAAGGAGAAGAGCGAGTTCAAGCTGGAGCTGGATGATGTCACCTCCAACATGGAGCAGATCATCAAGGCCAAGGTGCTCAACCTGTCCTCACCCTCTTCTCCCTCGCCTTCCGTTCACTGTCTCCTTCTGCTAGCTCTTAACCATTCTCACTCTCTCCATCACCCTTTGATCTCTCTCTCCCTGCCCCTCCCCTCTTCACCTTCCAGCCGGGTCCCTGTCTCCTCACTATCCTTCCCTCTTTAAGTCACACTCCCTCTTCAGATCGTGCCCCTCCAGCACAGCCCCATTTCTCACCCCTGCATTCTGTGGTCTCCCCACCCAGACCCTCCCTTCCGTCTTCTGGTCCACCCTTCTTCCTGACAACTCCAGCCTCTCCCACACTCACCCTTCCGTGTTCCTTACCGCCTGAAGGCAAACCTGGAGAAGGTGTCCAGAACGCTGGAGGACCAGGCCAATGAGTACCGCACGAAGCTGGATGAGGCCCAGCGCTCCCTCAATGACTTCACCACCCAGCAAGCCAAGCTGCAGACTGAGAACGGTGGGTGCCCCTAAGCAGCCCTGCACCTGGCCCAGGATAAGGCATCGGTTGCTCTTTTCTATGATCCACAACCTACATGTGCCTCTCCAGGTGAACTGTCCAGGCAACTAGAAGAAAAGGAGGCGCTGATCTCCCAGCTGACCCGAGGGAAGCTCTCCTACACCCAGCAGATGGAGGACCTCAAGAGGCAGCTGGAGGAGGAGGGCAAGGTGAGGCTTGATGGCAGCCCTGGGACAATTAATACTAATGCCAGAAACGGAGCCTGGAGCGTGGAAAGTGGCCTTTGTAATGGGAAGACCTCCAGACTAGGTTCTTCTTTGCTTCAGCTAAGGCATACCCCACATCATCGAATGCCTTTTTATTTAGTTTGGTAAGGGGGTGGGGTAGGCAAACTGGGAAGCTACTCCAGGAAACTGAGTCTCCACACCAGCCCTCACCCTGAATGAGGGACTGAGGCTCAGTTGAAGTTCACAGACATGAAAAGGAGCTGAAGAACGGTGCTGAGGGGAGAGGGCATTTCCACCCACCTTCTTAGGAGCTGAGCTCAGCTCCAGGTGCCCACCCACCTCCCCAGGCCAAGAACGCCCTGGCCCACGCGCTGCAGTCGGCCCGACACGACTGTGACCTGCTGCGGGAGCAGTATGAGGAGGAGACAGAGGCCAAGGCCGAGCTGCAGCGGGTCCTGTCCAAGGCCAACTCGGAGGTGGCCCAGTGGAGGACCAAGTACGAGACAGACGCCATCCAGCGGACCGAGGAGCTCGAGGAGGCCAAGTGAGTCCTGAGCAGCGCCTCACCCTGAATCTAAGAGCAGAAGGGGCCAGCGGGTGTGGGGTGGGACAGGCAGAGTGGGCATGGGAAGGAGATTTGAGGTGGGAGAGAGAGGGGGCTGGGAGAAATGTGGTGGGGAATAGAGGTGCTTCAAAAAGAGCCTGGATCCTGCACTATGAGTGAACCTCAACTGGCCCTGACTCACTTCCTGTGACGGGCGAGCTTTTGGCCCGGGTTATACCTGATGCTCACGTATAAGACGAGCAAAAAGCTTGTTGGTCAGAGGAGCTACCATCGATCGGCCTGGCATGGGGACAGGTGTGGGCTGCCACCAAGATGCCACTGCATGTGGGAGGAGGCTATTCTAGGCACCTGTAGCCTTCTCTCCCTGGAGGCTGGGGTCTCAGGGCCCAAAGGAGCTACTCATCGTCCCACGGAGCTGTGGAGACAGGGTGGTCCTCCTCAAGTGGCAGTCCAGAAGAAAGGGTGGTCCCAAGGCCCTGCTGTTCCTGAGTAGAGTCACACACACTCCCCAACCAAATGGGCAGGAAGAAGTTGGCCCAGCGGCTACAGGATGCCGAGGAGGCCGTGGAGGCAGTCAATGCCAAGTGCTCATCGCTGGAGAAGACCAAGCACCGGCTGCAGAACGAGATCGAGGACCTCATGGTGGACGTGGAGCGCTCGAACGCGGCCGCCGCGGCCCTGGACAAGAAGCAGAGGAACTTTGACAAGGTGGGCCCTGGTGGGGGCCCTGGTGGCATCGGGAACGGCCCCCTGGGAGGCGGGGAGGAGGCTGAGCCCAGGCCAAGGGCCTGCACAGCCCGTGGAGGCGGGGGGGCTGGGCGGGGGCTCCAGGCCGCCCCGTGAGCCCCGCCCCTGCCCCCACAGATCCTGGCCGAGTGGAAACAGAAGTACGAGGAGTCGCAGTCGGAGCTGGAGTCCTCGCAGAAGGAGGCGCGCTCCCTCAGCACCGAGCTCTTCAAGCTCAAGAACGCCTACGAGGAGTCCCTGGAGCACCTGGAGACCTTCAAGCGGGAGAACAAGAACCTTCAGGGTGCGCTGGGGCCCGGGGCCGGGAGGGGCAGGGGCAGGGTGGGCCACGCTGGGGCAAGGAGAACAAGAGGTCTGAGCTTTCTGGCCCTCTGACCCTCAGAGGAAATCTCCGACCTAACTGAGCAGCTGGGAGAAGGAGGAAAGAATGTGCACGAGCTGGAGAAGGTCCGCAAGCAGCTGGAAGTGGAGAAGCTGGAGCTTCAGTCAGCCCTGGAGGAGGCCGAGGTGAGGGCCTGGCTTGGCCTGCACCCCTGCCCTGGACTGTCCTAGGCTGCCCCCCAACCTTACTGTCTCTGTCACCTGGGGGTGACCCTGACTTTAAGGCAAAGCCTCTAGCTCCTTATTCTTGGTCCAAGGTCATCTATCCACTAGCCATGACTGCCTCCAAAGCCAAAGTCTGCACAAGGGAAGCATCGTACTCTGGTCATAGGCCACAAGGTCTGGTTCCCCACCAGGTTTATAAAGTTGAAGCCTGGCCATCCTAACAACCCCTCAGACAGGGGGTGGCAGCATGAGCTGCAGAGTCAAATAGACCTGAGTTTGAAACTTGGCTTCAGGACCTCCACTGTGTCACTGGGCAAGTTCCTTAACTTCTCTCTACCTCAGTCACCTCTCCTGTAAAATGAGATTAATTGTGCATACCTCACGGTACACACCTATGCATGATCATTATGAAGGTTAAGTGAGGTAACACACTTTTGCACTTCATATATATTAAGAATTGTTACTGTTTATTTTTAAGAACCCAGGGACAGCCCTGAGTTTTGGGGCTTCTAATTTATTTCACTAGAGGGCCAGGGGCCTGAGAAACGAAGGTATTTGTTTGGATTTGTGGTTATAAAAATCTCTCCACTTTCTATGATATTTTAGATGAGTGAGGATCACGCAGTGTTGGTGCTGGGGGGGGAGGGGCAGGTCTTGTCAATTGTGAGGTTCAAATCCTTTTCTTAACAGAGGAAGCCCAGAGCATCCTCCTGTCCCAGAGCGCCCAGGTGGCCTGGGAAGCAGGTCCCACCTCCCCATCTCCTCCCAGCTCTTCCTCTCCAGGCCATAGTCCTGGCTGACACTCACATCCTCTCAGCCATCCTCCCTACCCTGCCCTGTGCCCTGACTCTCTGCCTCGGACCCTCTCTCCCTGTCCCTGCCTCCTAGGCCTCCCTGGAGCACGAGGAGGGCAAGATCCTCCGGGCCCAGCTGGAGTTCAACCAGATCAAGGCAGAGATCGAGCGGAAGCTGGCCGAGAAGGACGAGGAGATGGAGCAGGCCAAGCGCAACCACCTGCGGGTGGTGGACTCGCTGCAGACCTCCCTGGACGCGGAGACGCGCAGCCGCAACGAGGCCCTGCGGGTGAAGAAGAAGATGGAGGGCGACCTCAACGAGATGGAGATCCAGCTCAGCCAGGCTAACAGGACAGCCTCGGAGGCCCAGAAGCACCTCAAGATTTCCCAAGCCCATCTGAAGGTAACAGAAGTTGGAGCTCTCAGAAGCGGCTGAGCCCAGAGGCATGGGGAGGGCCAGAGAAAAGGGTCCTGGGCTAACAAATACGGGAAGGTGGAAGTCACCTGCTCCCTGGACTTGAGTACTTGAGGGAGGAGAACTGGCCAGGCCCCAAAGCGTGTACTGGACCGGCCAAGCCTCCTGGCCTAGAGACTAGATGAAAAAAGATGCCTCTTTGCTCTCCACTTGGCAAGAGGTTGTAAATATGGGATAGGGTGCATGAGACCCCAAAATGGGAAGCTCTGATGGGAAAGAGTCCAGGCCTCCCCACCTCGCCCTTTCCTCCACAGGACACCCAGATCCAGCTGGACGACGCGGTCCGGGCCAACGATGACCTGAAGGAGAACATTGCCATCGTGGAGCGGCGCAACACCCTGCTGCAGGCCGAGCTGGAGGAGCTGCGGGCCGTGGTGGAGCAGACGGAGCGGTCTCGGAAGCTGGCTGAGCAGGAGCTGATCGAGACCAGCGAGCGCGTGCAGCTGCTGCACTCCCAGGTGAGGAGGTCAGGGGCCACCACCGGGGACCTGCTGTGTGGCAGAGCCCAGGACATCTTCAGAACAGATGTTCTGAAGCAGAGTCTCTAAGTGAGCATGTCCAACCAGGATCAGGAATTATTTAATCTCTTGGGGCAGCTCTCCCCTGTTAGTCGTGGCTGCAGAACCACTGCCTGAGAAGGACTAGACTTAAGAGCTAAGGGTGTCGTGATTGGTTGGTGATGCCTGCCAAAGACACAAACCTGGAAGTAGTGGAATGCATGCTGTTATTTGCTATCCTTGATCTAGCAGACACCTCCATCTTGCTCTGTAAAGATGTGACTGTGGGACTTTAAAGGAGCACACTGCATCTACTTGCAAACCAAGTTCTTAACAGAACACCATTTTTCTGCAATCTCATACACACTATTTTCAGCTATACTGTTTACTGAGTTTTTGTGCCCATCTTACTGCAGTGCCCTGTGGAGCTTCGTTCCATAATCTAGTATGTGTGGGAATGGCCTCATGCCATGGCCTGGTCCTCTCTGCCTTACCCTATATGACATCCTTTCTATAACTGTAATCATTTCCAGGATGTTGTCCTGGTTAAAAAAAAAGTTATTCCCATCTTTCTTGGAATATCTTCGTGCTCTTGCATAGACATGTTACTAAAAAGCTCAGGAGTAGACTTGCAGACCCTTTGCTGCTTGAAGTCTTTCTTCAGAGCTGATAATTTTAGAAATAACATCTAGAACATATCGATTTTCATAGGAAAAGGGAAAACAGGTAAAAACAAGGAATAAACTAAAAGCAAGACATACGTTTTCTAAATGACCAGTTTTAATTCTCCCCGGATAGAGGTGGAGAATCCATATACATTCAGTAGTTTTCTCTGCCCGTGTCTAGAACACCAGCCTCATCAACCAGAAGAAGAAGATGGAGTCGGATCTGACCCAGCTGCAGTCAGAAGTGGAGGACGCGGTGCAGGAGTGCAGGAACGCCGAGGAGAAGGCCAAGAAGGCCATCACGGATGTGAGTGACCCCTTACCTCCCCACCTCTCCTAACGGCATGAGCAAGGGCTCTGGGTCCAGGCCTGGCCACTGTGCTATAACAAGTTGTCTCTGCACTTCCAGGGGGTTGAGGGCCTCAGGGAACAAATGCCCGGTTGGAAAGAGGTGATCCCTGAGGGAGAACAGGACTGGGCCCCAGTTCTTTTACCCCTCTCTCCTGTGCACAGGCCGCCATGATGGCGGAGGAGCTGAAGAAGGAGCAGGACACCAGCGCCCACCTGGAGCGCATGAAGAAGAACATGGAGCAGACCATCAAGGACCTGCAGCACCGGCTGGACGAGGCTGAGCAGATTGCCCTCAAGGGCGGCAAGAAGCAGCTGCAGAAGCTGGAGGCCCGGGTGCGGGAGCTGGAGAACGAGCTAGAAGCTGAGCAGAAGCGCAACGTGGAATCTGTCAAGGGCATGAGGAAGAGTGAGCGTCGCATCAAGGAGCTCACCTACCAGGTACGGGCCCTGCAGCTGCTCCGGGGCCGGGCCACCAGGAGTGGACGTGGGAGCACTTGCCTAGCCCCGCCTCCTGGCCCCCCCAGGCCCCATGCAGAGCCACTGTCCAGGAATGCCACCTTCTTCAGATTAATTTTTGTTCACATTCTCTGGAGTCACTTTGGCTTAAGTCCGTGAATTTTTCTAGCAAATAGAGGAAAATCTACTACTTCCTGAAAGCTCTTTTAACCTGTATTTCCCCAGAGTTTTTAACAACCTGAAGGTCTACCATGAAGGCTTCAGAATAGTTCAAGGAATCTTTCCACTTTCTACTGGCCTGAGGGATAGGGACATGGTGTGGCACTTTAGGGATATGAGCTGGGGATGGAAAAAGACTCAGATCTCCCCTGGAACTTCTGAGACAACAGATAGAAGGCCTTAGAGAAAGATGATGCCAGAATGTTCTAAGACAGGGTTGTCCAACCTTTTGGCTTCCCTGGAAGAAGAATTGTCTTGGGCCACACATAAAATACACTGACACTAACAATAGCTGATGAACTAAAAAAAGTTCCATGCATAATTTTCATAGTGTTTAAGAAAGTTTACAAATTTGTGGTAGGCCGTATTCAAAGCCGTCCTGGGCCACATGTGGCCTGCGGGTCATCCATTCGACAAGCCTGTTCTAAGACCTTCATCTGCATAGCTCAAAACTTTTGCCCTTGACTGTTACTTTCACAGTGAGCCTACAAATGAAATACAGAGAAAGGGATATCGGTCCATTTGAGAGCTGGATATGAGGCACAGGAAAGAGATACTGATGTAGATCTGCAAGTATATTGCAGACTTAAGTGGAAGTGTCCACCCAGCACATCCAATGGTGTAGCGATAAGAAGGATCAAATAACATTGGAATCAGTGATCCTGGTGCCCCAAATCTGGACCCATAAAATATATTGGAATGTTGGGTTACGATAGATTGTAATGATCTGGGTTATGATAATACCCCCTTCTTTCTGCATTCATCATTATTCCTTTCTGATCACTCTAGAACCACTGGCCTAGAGCATCTATGGTAGAACTGATAGGTTAGAGCTGGAACAGCCCCAGTATAGCCGTATTATCAGATGAGGGAATTCCGTTTTGTTCTGAGCCCCTCCCCCCACTCCCAGCTTTAAGGCCGCAGCCCTCACTGCTTTTTAGATCCTGGATTGAGGACCTTGCCTTGGCCCTTTGACCTACAAGTACTGTCAGAGGGGGACTCTCCCCACCACCTGTTTGACCTTGCCCATTGGAGGTGGGGGCAGTTGAGGCCTGGGGAGAAGCGTGGAATGAGGAGGGAGGGAAAGATGACTGTACTCTTTCTGCAAACTGGCTTCTTCTGCCTGTCCACCCCCAGACGGAAGAGGACAAAAAGAACCTGCTGCGGCTGCAGGACCTGGTGGACAAACTGCAGCTCAAGGTCAAAGCCTACAAGCGCCAGGCCGAGGAGGCAGTAAGTTTATAGTTTATGGTTTTCTCTACTCTTTCAATGTACCTCCTATGTGTGAGAACCAAAGAGGGTCTACCCCAGCATGGGGCCTAGACAAAGAATTTTGCTATTCACTTTAAATCTCAAATATTTGTTACGTGTGTCTGGTGTGCTTAGAGTTGTGTCAGGCACTCTGAGTTAACAAAAGCAAAGCTTATTTGACCCAGATTCTGCCCATGAGCTGCTTATAATCCATATACCAGTAAGCCCAAGAGAAGGCAGTGTAGCTGCTAATGCAGGTCGGGGGGCCAGGTAGTGCTGAGGGCTGGAAGGTGGCAGTGGGACTGAGCCTGGAAGGGGACCTGACAAGGCACAACACGGTGAGGAAGACGTCTAGGTGGGCAGAAAAGTGTGGATGTGAGGTGTTGGTGAGCATGCCTGTACAGGAAGCCCCAAGTCAACAGCACCTAGCAGAGACATGATGGGACAGGTACAGTGAAGCTGGACTTGAGTGGGGCGGACCAGGCAGCATGGGATTTATCTTGGACAGTGGGTGGCCATGAAGGGTTCTGAGAGCTGACAAGTGTGAGGAGGGTGCCAAGCCAGGAGCAGGATGTTCTTGGCAAGGCTGTTGCAGAAATATGGGTGAGGGATGAGAGCACTGAACCCAGCTCAGAGACAGGGAGTCCTGGAGAGTAGGAGGCTGGGAATCCCCACCCTGGCCTCCTCTCCCCTCATCCTCCCACTCCCGTGATTCTCCGCAGGAGGAGCAGGCCAACACCAACCTGTCCAAGTTCCGCAAGGTGCAGCACGAGCTGGACGAGGCGGAGGAGCGGGCGGACATCGCCGAGTCCCAGGTCAACAAGCTGCGGGCCAAGAGCCGTGACATTGGTTCCAAGGTGAGTCCCTCCCCCGGGTCTGGCTAGGTGCCCCCACAGCAGTTCACCATCCAACATCAGTGCTCCTCTGAGGAGGCATTTCTCCTCCTACATTTGGATAGTCCTGGGGTTCCCATAGCACCCACACCTGAAAATCCCCTCCTGCTCAGAGCACCTCTACAGACTGGAACCTCTACAGAAAACCCAGTTACCTGCCCCTAAACCATAAGGACCCCTAAATGGGATCCCAGGATCCCTGAGGCCCAAACCTCCTCCTCTGAGGGCATCTCCCTTAGGCCCCTAAAAACCCTATAGATTCCTCCTCCCACCTTTTCTCCCTCTTGCCAGCCGCCCCCTCACACCTTTTCTTCCTTTCTCAGCAAAAAATGCACGATGAGGAGTGATGCCGCCTTCGAGAACTTGCTCCTGATAACCTGTAATAAATGAGTGCCAGACTCTCTGCCTGAGCCCCTGTCCTTTCTATTCCGAGCTGGGAGGTGGCCAGCACCACCCTGTGTTCAAGCCAAGGTCTCCCACATTTATAGAGGAGGAAACTGAGGCCCTGAGAAGTGAGGCAGCCCCATGAGTCCCAGTTCTTCTCGGTCAACCAGACAAGGGACAAGACAGAGAAATTTCAAAAGTGGAGAAAACCAAGGCACCAGAGGGGTGAGCTAATTCCAGACACCGAGAGACAGAATTTTAGTGCTGAAGCTGAAGCCACCTGCCACCTACCCCACCTCTGAGGCCACAGGGCTTAAAAGTGTCCTGGGACACCCGTTTCCTCCAAAATGAATTTTCCACTGATTCTAGGAGAGGTTCCGAGTTGGCTGGGGATGGAGATGTAGATGAAGAGGTCTCTATGTGGTCAGCAGCCTCTTAGAAGTAACCCACAGGGAGTCCCTCTCCCCATTGTCCCCAGGAGCAATTGGCTGGGGCCCCGGGCTGAGCCCAGCCTCTGTACCTCACCATGAGGGCAACCTGAGGCCCTGGGGCCGGCAGACACTAAGTCCAAACGGATTCTCAATAGGGACCAAACCTGGGAGCTGCTTGTCTCATTCTGACCTCTCACACAGACCAGATGGGCACAGGTGCAAGCACAGGTACACTGTAGATGGCACTTCTGCTCTCTCTGAGTTCCCACCAGGGACAGTTTGGCCCAGCATAGCCACTCAGGAGACAGGGCTAGTCCTGACCCCTGCTGGGCTTTATGGCCAGACTTTCCTGACCACGTTCTCATCACCTCACCTGGCACCTCATCTCCTGGACTCCTCTGGCTAAGCCTCTTGTATCCCACCTCTGAGACACTGACCCAACCTCCCCCAAAGGTCAGTTACCAGTTTTGAGAATGAGCTGTGCTCAAAGCGGTGAGCAGAGACCGGAGAAACACAAAAAAACATTGGCTCCAGTTTTTGTGAGGAGCTGGGACATGAGGCTAGGAGAACAGGAAGCAGGAGGCAGGAGAAGTCAGATCAAGATTTCTTATCACCAGGGGAGCAGAACATCTCTACGAGAGTCCCAGGGTTCAGGCAGGGCTTGGGGTTTGGGGCCTTCAGCTGGAAGGAGTACCCCAGAAAAATGGAAGGCATTTCAGGACAGGAACAAAGAAGCATTAGAGTGAGGGGTTAGCAAGACAGCTTGGATTAGTTGGGCTTTGTAGGGCTGGGCAGGGACAGCCTGGCGGCACAGGACGAGGCAAGGTGAATTCTGGGCTGTGGCAGTGCCTGCTCCAAACTCCCCCTGAGCCGAGCTCTCTCAGAGCATTCATCACTAGCCTAGGAGGGCTCAGGGAGAGGCCCACCTTTCCCCTCTGAATCCCTGGGGCCCCGCACGGGGTCTGTGCACAACAGAAGACACTCAGGAAGTTTGCTGGGTGCTGATAAGCTAGAAAGGTAGACCTGCTTGGGGAGGGAGCTGGAGATGAGGCTGGGCTGCTGCTTCTGAGCTACAAGGGGGCGCTGTACAATATCTAGAACACCATTTGAGATACTAAGAGCCCTGGGTTCTAATCCCAGCTCACACATAAGGAAGTCACTTCCCCTAATGAGGCCTGTTTTCTCTTATGTGAAGTGAAGGTACTAGACTGGCCGATATTTAAAAGCTCTCCCAGTGGCTGCCTTTTGGGAGCCTCTGCCCTCTTTGAATGCCCCAGGCTGACCTTCCCCCTGCGGCCTGCGGGCCACATCCTCCGCACACCACGAGGGGGAGCTCTACACACGCCCCAGGCAAGTGCCTCACCTCCAACCCACTAACAAACGGTGTGCAGGTGGGCACTTGCTCACATTGGGAAGGCTGTGCCTTCTCAGACACAGAACTCCAGGTGCCTCGCCACCAGGCACACCAGGAAGTGGCCCCGTGCACACAGAGCTGTGGCATGGAAGGTTTGTGTTGAAGGATGTCTTCAGCATCTTCAGTCTAACCCCTGACTTCCTTATTGCTCAGACCTGGTCTCAGAGAATGAACCATGACCTGCTCCAGAAAACGTTTCCATGAGTGCTTCTTGGATTCCTGATAGGGCTCATTTCTGGGGAAGGAAAAGACTGACCAGTAGGATTTTAATCTTTTAATTTGAGAATGACCCGCTTCCTCCTGCCCGTCCTCCCTCCATAATATCCCTCCCAGGCCCAGCTCTGTCGTCACAGAGCACCAGGCCCACAGACAAGGCTCCATGACTTCTCTGGTCAGGCTCCATCTCAGCAGATCTGGGGTGGGAGATGGTGTGCTGGGGGAGGGGGACTAGTGAATCCAAGAGAGATGTGTCTCCACCGTCCCCTTAGCCTGGCTGTAGCCCTGGGGTTCACTGCTGGTCCCCTATAAAGATGGCACCAGGCAAGGAAGGGACTGTCAGGCTGGGGCAGCTGGGGCAGCAGGTGGAAGGGCATCTCTTCTCCCAGAACACAGGCACTCACCCTGAGTAGCCCTGGGTGCCATCTCTGTCCGGTAGATCTTGAAGGCATCATAGGCAAAGACAGAAACCAGGATGATGCCAAAAACCTGTGAAGTGGGAGTGGTGATGGCACGACAGAGGCCATCAGTATTAGGGAGAGGGAGGTGGGTGGTACTGGGCAAGGTGGGGGCCAGAGCCCCAGGCACTGGCTTGGGCTTGGGGGGAGGCACAAGAAGTGGACAGCCACCCGGAGAGCTCTAGGGGACTGGACTCACAAAAGCAGCAATGGCAGCTCCATCCCGGGAGGTCACAGCCGCAAAGGAGACCACCAGGAAGATGATGATGGCACTGACACAACGGAGGAAGTCCTGGGGGGGAGGGGGTCAGGGTGCAGTGTCAAGGGGAAGTTTGAGGGTAGAAGCAGCCCCCTCAAGTTTTCCAGACTAGTCAGCGCTTGTGCCTCCAGCCCTAAGTCCCTTAGACAGTACATGAATCACTTAGAGAGAAAGAGGGAGAGGGGGAGCTCACTCTGCCCAGGGAAGGAATATAGAGTGACTAGGACAGGAGGCCAGGGGCCTGGCGTGGGGCTGACCCAGGCTCAGCTGCTGAGGCCAAGGGGCACTGCTGGAGCTGGGGCTGGACCTTTGGTGAGTGGGAGAGCAGATCTGAAGGACGTGCCTCCCCATTGTCAGGGACTCGGCAGCTGTGAGTCACTGTGGGCCAAAGCAGTGTTTGAGTGCAGGGCACAACTTGGGGTGAAGCCCTGCTGGGGTTGGGGGCCAGACCTCACACTGAGCCCAGGGAAAGAAGAGAAGCTGGGAGGGGAAAGGAAGCCTCCGAGTCCAGAGGAGAAGAAAGGGACCCGAATGGGGTCGGGGAGGCAGGGTCCCTCACCAGACAGGGCCAGTTCAGCCGATCAAAGCACCGGTAGTACTGGGTGGCGTAGAGGAACAGGAAGGCAAGTGTAATGAAGAACTCGAGCAGCGCCGCAGCCATGTAGGCCGAGATGGAGGCCGTGAAGCAGATGAAGATGATGAAGGTCAGGGCCTGCAGGACCGAGTGTGTGGACTTGCCGGGAAGGCAGCACAGGCCTGGCCTGGCCCTGACCTTCCCCTCTTGGGGAGCTTCCCGAGACTGCCCCCCGCCCCCATCTGTCCTGGAGGCCTCCCCATTCCTGGTGACAGAAGCCACATTCCAGGGCATTTGCCTATGAAGGGCAGTCTCCAGCCTCCCAGGAAGTTTTGAATCTTTTAATTTGGGGATGACCAGTCGCCCCCTGGCCCCAGGATCCCAGCAGCCCTAGCAGTTTGGTGTCCTGCTGGGGCACAGAGCACAGTGTAAACAAAGACCGTGCAGCAACCTGCACCCCAGGAGTCACTCCATGCCCCATAATTCTTTCCTTACTCCTGGATGCCTCACACTCACCTAACAAAGCCCAGAGCCTCAGGCTCCCTGGCAAAAGACAAGGTTTAGAAGCCAGATGCCTCACAGTGGATTCTGGGGCCGCTTTCAGCTCTAGCGCTGTAGGACAGCCTAGGTGCCGAAGACTTGCCTTGCTAGGTGACAAGGGGAAGATCCCTTCCTGAGAACAGATGTTCATGGGGAGCAGATAACAGATACAGGGGGGCTGCAGGAAGTCTGCCCTTTTTGATAGTTGCACTTCTTGGACATGACAAGAAGTGGCCATCTTAGAGCCCGGGAAAGACAGGCTGGCATGACCGCTGTCCCATCTCCGCGTCTCGCACTCCCTCAATGTCCCGGAAAGCTGTCCTGTCTAACTTCAATCCTACCTGCCTCTGCACCTGGAACCTGCTGTAACTGCTTCCAGATGCAGAGACGGCAGGAAGGCAGGGAGATGAGGGAGGGGCAGCTGTGGGTCGGAGGGGTGTCCACAGGGCTGGGAAGAGGGGTGGTGGGCAGGGCAGGGGGGGCAGGACTAGGAGACATGGAGGCACCAGGTTGGGGTGTCTGCTGTTACCAGCTCAGTTTCCAGCAGGATGCCTTTGAGGGAGGAGAGGAAGGTCTTGTCCACAGCGAAGCCCTGGAGCCTTGCAGCTGCCCCCTCTTCAGGGGGCCGGTCCCGGCGATCCAGAGCACTGAGCATGCTCTCGGGGCCCACGGGCACAACGCCTCCCTGCCAGCAGCCCAGGAAGGGAAACAGGAAGACGAAAAGCTGGCAGGATGGGGAAGCAGACAGGAGAAGGAAGGCAGGGCAAGAAACCTGGAAGTGAAGCGTGCGGGCCGCGGTGGGGTCCTAGGAGAGGGCGGCCACAAGCGAGGCCTGCCCAGATGGGCCTTCACCCGGCTGCCCAGAGTGGCCCTGCTGGTGCCTGCACCAGCCCCCAGGAGGCACATGGGGAGGGGAGGGGCCACGGAAGAGGGGCCAACCCTCTCCTTGCTCAGAGAAGGGAGGAGGGGGTACAGGAACAGGTCCACGGAGATCGGGCTGAGTTAGGCCGGGAGCCAAGAAACAGGCTGGACTAGGAGCCCCCAAAGACCTAAGCCCAGAGAAGTTTGTGTCCCCTCCCCTAACCTTAACCCTCTTCCTTGGCCCATTCTTCCTCCCTTTTCCTTTTAGGGAGGGTGGGAGCTGGAGCCCAGCCTGGGCAGCACCCCCAGGATCCAGCTGTAGCAGCCAAGACAGAGGACAAAGGCAGATTGTTGGGGGGACAAGGGGGTGCTGTGTGCCTGCCGCAGTGCCTCAATGGGCCTCTGTCTCTCCAGCATGCCAGGAGGGTGACCTGACCCCCACCCCGGTGTTCAGGGGTGGGCCAAGGAGCCAGAGAAGGGGAAGGATGGGAGGCTACAGCAGAAACTCTGGAAGGCAGAGGGAGAAGGCAGTAGGTGAGGGCCGACCGTGGGGAAGAGAAGGGACCGGGCTGGGGACGCCAAAGACAGATTGGAACACTTTTAAATACAGATCATTTATTTGGATTAGTGTCTCCATGCTCAATAACAGCATCTTCCTCAGAGTCACCCATGTCAGAAGACTAGTAACTACACCAGGACGTGTGCAAAGTAGATGCTCACCGAGCGTTTGATGAATGAATGAATGACTGAATAAACGAATCAATAAAATGAGGGCTCTCTGTTGTCAAGGGGGTAAACAACAAAAAAGTATCTATGCTGCACCCAGGCAGCTGGCATTGGAAAGAAAGGAAGAGGCAGGGTGGTGGCCTCCAGGAATGGACAGAGCTTTGAAGATCTTTCCATGAGGAAATGCCAGGACACCAGCTTCCAGTGGCCACAGACAACTGCTGCTCCCTTCATTTCACCCTGCATTTTTCATCCATTCCGAAAAGTACAAAGTGCTGCTCCCCACAAGTCCCCATCTTCTTCCACAATCCTGCTTCTCCAGGTGCTGCTTTGCGGGGGCTGAGCACTCTGGCGTCCTGGCTCACCGTGGCAGGTGGTTAGATATACACCCAGCTCCAGTGTTCTGACAGGGGAGCAGCCACTGGTGACACGACTAGGCCATCACACGGGGCCGCACGCACACGCAAGCCAAGGAGACACGGTAGAGCCTGCGTTCTAGGCAGTAGCCACCGTGGGTGCCCTGTTGTCTTGGGCACGGTCGCCGGTAGAAGACGGTCTGGTTGTGGTAGAGCAGCTCCGAGTTGCCGAGGGGATCCATGTGGGAGCCTGTCTGCAGGCTGACACAATGCGGACACAGGCAACGGGCGTGGTACAGGTCCTGGGGAAGCCGGTTCAAGTCCCTGTCCAACCTGTGGGGGTGGCACACGTCAGTCAAGCCCTGGAAAGAGGCTGGCGGGGCAGGCAGGGGCTGGGCCAGAAGCAGGGAGTGCCCCGGTGGGTGGAAATGCCAGAGGAAGGAAACGGTGTGGTTGGGAGGCCTGCCTTCTTTTCCCCACTTGTGGGGAACTTTGAACAAGTCAACTGTGGGGGTCAGGATGGAAGCGTGGCTTTCCCACTGGTCCAGGAACCCTTAGGGCGGCAGGGGAGGGTGAGCAGACCCAGCTCAGCCTCCACCAGCCCAGCTCCACGTCCGCCTTATATACACACTAACTCCGGTAGGAAGTTTCTCTTTGTAGTTGCAATTACATTCTTAGGGTTTGTTTGGGGTTTTTGGGTTTTAATTATAAAAATAAAAACTGCTCTTACATGTAAAAAGCATGACGGGAAGACTAACAGCCTGTCTCCCCACCAGTCCCACTCCCCAGAGGGCGCCACTGTCCCCGCATGTCCTCCAGACACTGCCTATATTGCCAGCACACGTAAGATTACTCGGTGACACTTACTTACTTATTCTGAAAGGGTCTCGTGGCAAAAAAAAAAAGACTCAAAAAGTAGGTATTCCAAAGATCTGGGCCTCCAGAAGCCTAGCAGGAAACAGCTGTTAGGTTCTAAGACCATTCTCCATGCCGACAAGCCCTTGAAAGCCGAGGCTCAGCTAGCACAGCATTTCCCAAAGTGGGTTCCCTAATAAGTAGCCTGCAAGAGAGGGGTCTGCGGCCGAATGAGCTTAATGGTTTCTTTTCTGCAGATTTCTTGCAGACTTTAATGTGCTGAGCACATTGTGAGTCTCCAACAGGTCACAGCTGGTGCAGCTTTTCCCACACTTAGATGACATTACCACGTTTTTTCTGAGGAGCAGCTTGTGGGATAATTGTTGCAAGAACCCATTTTGGGGGACGACCAGATGAGTGGTTATCAGGACCTCACAGCCTCCCAGTAAGGGGTCTGGACCCCAGCCGAGTCAGTCATCTGGCACCCAGCCTTCCCAAAGGGACTCCCACCCTTCACATTTAGCCCAGGACCCAGCCAGCCTCCTGAAATCACTTCAAAGTATGGTGACCTGGAGTCTATATCCTGGATCTAGTCTCAATCAGAGCTGACCCTCTTCCTATCCACTGAACTTCTCCACCCATCCCCAAAGCCAAGGCTAAACCAGAACTCGTATTAAGGGGAATGGGAATGCAGACACCCCATGAGGGCAAGACAGAAGGAGAAATATGTTTGGGACCCTAAAGACCTAATTTTTAATATTTTGTTTCATTGTCCCTATTTCAGTCCTTCCTAATATTTTTCACATCATGGTACAAATTGAGAATTAGAATATCTGTGTGGCACACTGAGTGAAAGACTAAAACTACTCGTGATCCAAGGTAGGTAGCCTGGGGCTCCAGCCACCCAGCTGCCCCCTGAGTTGAGAGTTTCATTATCCTGAAATATTTATAGCCTACTCACATCCCAGGGCAGGGCATTTGGTATCGGGATGCTTCGTGCCTGTGTTATAACACGATTCCCTGATATTCTAGTTAGAAAAGCATGGCCATTGCAAGAATGAAAGTGAAAGAAGAGGAGGAGGAGGGGAAAAGGAAAGAACCAACATTTTTACGTACTAAGTATATATTTTACATTATTTCACACGATCTTCATTTTACAGATGAAAAATAACCTGAGCTTTGAATTGGCTCAAGGTCACCTAATAAGAGTCAGAACTAGGACCTAGACTAGGTCTTGTCTAACACCCAAACCTTTCTGGCTTCTCTGAGCTAAAAAGGGGCAGGTAGGCTGGAACTGGGTGACCCCCTTGACCCCTCACACGCATCCTGCCTGGCACATGCAGGCATCGGGGAGGGGAAAGCAGACTCACTCGTATCTCCAGGGGGAGATGGACCTGCTGTTGAGGGGTCCATCTTCACTGGCCCTGCAGGATTGTGGGTGGTGGGTGAGGCTGGCGGCTTCTGGTGGTGGGTAAGAATGGAAGTCCTCAGTGGAGTCCTGCCCTTTGCTGGGGCAGCAGCTGGGCCAGTGGGTATAGTCCCTCTGAAGTCGCAAACCGAGGGTATGGGTTCCCACGACTATTGCTAAGAAGGTAGCCACCTGTAGGAAAAGGCCAGTGAGAGGATTGCTCCCATCTAGTCTGGGTGCCCCTCCCCAAACTGTTCCCCGAGATACTGCCTTCTAGCTCCACCTGATCCCCAGCTCCAAACGTGGGAGCCCAGCCTCCCTTCACGCCCAGCGGCATGTCTGCCCCTTTCCCACTCAGCTCCGTGCCAGCCGGGCCTCTGCGCACTCACCGGGTACATGCTGCTTGGCAGACGCTGCTCGCCGGCCGAGGTGCTGTGCAGGCTGACAGGCAGGGCCCTGTGGAAGCAGGCTGGTTGGAGCAGTTGAGGAGTCCTGGTTTTATTTTCAGCAAACCTGTTTTGTTTATTCAAATTTATTTCCACTACCTTTTGGAGGGAGTGACCTGAGATTAAAAAACCAAAACAAACCCCAAAAAACAAAACAAAACAAAAAAACCGGACACTGTTTCCAAAAGCTGCTTCAAATGCCGTGCTCGCGGCAGTCGTGATGGGCCTGTCTGCAAGCATGGGTTCCTTTGGGTAAACTTAGTTCTTCGTGGGTTTCTGGGCATGAGGTCAGCAGTAGTATTCTGCTCTTGTGAGTCACTGAGAACTGGCATGATGGCAACTGCCCTGGTTGGCTTGGAACCCCAAATTGGGGAACACCATCTGGCCCCTCCTCAAGAGGCCTCATTTCCATAATCTCTGCTGCTCCACCCGGGGTCTTGTCCCCACCATTCCCTTTCTTCTCAGAAGTCCTCCCAATCACCCCCACCTATGTGAGCACATCCGTTCTATATCTCCTGTGGCCCTCAACCTTTCTGTTCTCTGATCCCTTCTTCATCTTTAATGACCTCCAACTTCTACAACCCCCATCATCCAGGACTTCTCCCCACTGTCTGTTACGCACTCCCCAACTTCCCCAGCCCTCTCCGGTGCCACCCTCCCCCCATCCCCGCCCTCTCTCTAACTCCCTCTGGGCTCTCTCCAATCCCCCAGGACCACCAGACAGGCCCCTGCCCCATCAGGTTGTTGGCTGAATGTGCAGGGTCTGATGGAAGAAGCTGTTGGTGACTGTTCCCATTGCACACATGAGAAGGTACACCGAGGAAGAGGAGGGGCCTGGTAACAGCCTCCCCTAAGTTCCAGCAGGAGGTCCCAGTTCAGGGACCAGCCTGCTCCCACCCCCACTCACAGGGCAATGGGGACAAGGTCATGGCCCGGGTTGCTGCAGCTTTCAGGCCGGAGCTACGGCCACCCAGCCTCAGTGTCCCCAGCTGCATGGGCCACTGTCAGCTGGGTGATGAGGGCGCAGTACACTTGCTTCACTTCAGCTCAAGTTTGGCCTGACCCCAAAGACCTGGGTTAGCCAGGGGCTATCCCACCTGAGCGGCACTGTGCTGAGAGCACGCCGGAGCCTGCTTCCCTCCGGGCCTTTGCTCTTCATTCTTGACTATTGACCCCCCTCACCCCCCACACCCACTACCCCCCCAGCCCAACACACACCACACACTAACATTGTCTCTAGAGTGATGTTTCCTGATTTGCATGTGCTTTCCCTTAGAAAATCCTCCTCGGGTAACCAAGGACTCCGGGAGTAAACAAAGGGCGCCGGGAATAACTTCAGCGGCGCAGTGAGGAGGAATCCCTCAAGCGCTTTAGGGCAAAGCCGCCCCACAGCAGAGGACTGATGAGGTCGGGGCACTCCGGAAGACTGAGAAAAGCTGCTCTGGTGACAGCCCTGGAACCGGGGATGGAGAAGGGCTTAGGAAACACGTGACAGCTAGGAGAGCAGGGGCACTTAGGGAGAGCACTGAGGCAGAGGCCATCACCCTGCCCCCACCGCCCCTGTGCTCTCAGGCACTCTCACTTCCACATTCCGCTGGCCTCAGCTCCAGTGTACCATGTGCCAGGATGGTGCCAAGTCCTGTACGTGCAACAGCTCATCTTACCTTCCAATAAAACCATGCCTTGGAAACTATTATCCCTATTATCTCATATTAAGATGAGGAAACTGAGACCCACAGAAATGCAGCAGCCGCCCCAAGGTCACACAGTTAGGAAGGGGCGGAGCTGCTTTTCCACTCCAGCCCTAACCAACTCCAGACGCAGGCTCCTGGCATGGAGGTGCCACATTGTGTTGGCAAACGAAAGGGAAGTCCCTAAGTGCCTTCCTACTCACCTTGGCTGGGGCAGGGACAGGTCTCTCCTGAACCTGCCCGAGGCCACAGGGCATTCCTGCCCACTCAGGCGTTCGTCCCTGCTGGCTGGGAGTCCCTGCTCCCACTCCCTAGTCCCCAGCCTTTGGTCTGGCACGTGTCCCCCAGGGTGGTTCCTGGTGTTCCTGAGCAACCTGCAACCCTAGGAAAGGCTCTGAGGGGGCAGAGCTCTTCCAGAAAAGTTGGATCCCTATGGGCCTCCCCCAAACCAATCAGAGTCTCAGAGCCTATCCAGGAGCGGGTGCTCGGGAGACCTGGAAGTGATCCTAACGAGCTACCTGTTTTACTTGCTGATGCTGCAAAGGACCCACATTGACCTTCAGAAGAGGCCTTTACCTGCCTGTACCAGGATCTCCTCTGAGGAAACTCCTGAAAGGCAGAGGGAGGGCCCTTCCAAGCCCAGTGTCCCCCAGCGCTGATCAGGCCCGACAGAACTGAGCTCTGAGCCATGCACCCCTACCCCGCTCACACTCGCCCAGCCTCTGCACTTGCTTGTCTGAGTGGCATTCCTGTGGGACTCCTTACGGTGACTGCCTGCCATGAGAAACATTTTCCAGAGAGTTTTCCTCCTAAGGTGACTGGTTTTGGAATCCCTGAGTCACTTCAGGTTCCAGAGAATCCTTGGAGGTGTGGGGAGATGGGAGTGGCATGGGGAGAATGCTGGAGGTGGGAGCAAAGGAAAGTCTGCCCAGCACCTGACATCAAGGGTGCCTCCCAGGGTGTCCTCACCCGCCTGGGCTTGACTTGGCAGCCCTGCTGGGAGGGGACCTGCTGGGAGTCCCACCCCCGTGACCCTGGGAAGAGAGATCAGCAGGAAAGAGCAGGGAAAATGTGACGGAACACGCCCCCACCCTTGGCCAAGAAAGGCTCCCGATGCTTGCAGAAAGCTAGACTACAGCCGCCCTGCCCTTTCTCAGAAAGACATCCAAATCCTCACCTGCTACCTTGGGCCCTCTCTGGTCCTCGTTCCTTCTTTACAGAAGTGTATATGTGTCGGAGTGGAGGGGGAGGTTAACCTGGGTGGTGACAGAAACGCCCACTGGCTTAGCTGCTCTGGACCTCAGCTCCTGAGATAGTGCTGAAACCACGAGATTCAACAGAGTTTTCTTTTGTTTTTGTTTTTTGTTTGGTTGTGTGTGTGTGTGTGTGTGTGTGTGTGTGTGTGTGTGTGTTTTTGTGGGTAGCTCCCTGGCTGGGAATCGAACCCAGGCCGCAGTGTTGACAGAGCTGAAGCCTTAGCCACTACACCACCAGGGAACTCCTCAGCAGAGTTTATTGAAGTTCATCTGTACTCAACCTGGTGTGAAGTCAGGGCACTGGTGGTTAAAATGCTCAAATACCTCTGTCCTTCCTGGTATGCTCAGTCCTGGGACGCCCCTATCACCACCTCCCTGTGATCCTACAACTAAAGACCTGGCTCAGATAGGGGCCTCCAGAACACCGCTTCCATATCCTGATTGGTAGCTGATAATAGTACTGGTTGCTAATTATTTGTAGTGTCACCTTTAGTTACAAAGATGCTTAGGGTGAGGAGCCTCCAAAGAGAACCCAGTCTGGCCTGGGAGACACATGGAGAATCAGAGCGCGCAGGACACGAAGCCCTGTGCTCCTCGGCCCTCAGCAACTCCCTTCCCAGCCCAGTGTTGCTGTCTCCCCACAGAGGTCCCGTGGACTACAGTCATGGCTGCCCCTGTTCATTCATTCATTTGCCAAGTATTTATTGAGCACCTACTGTATACCAGGCACTATTCTAAATGCTAGAAATGAAGAGGAGGACAAGCCAGATAAGGTCCCTGCCTCATGAAGCAGGAGAGAGATGATGAACGAGGAAACAAGGTAATTTGTGATAATAAGTACCATGAAGAAAATGAAACAGTGTTATGAGATAGGGAGTTACAGGGGGATGCTTTAACTTGGAAAGCCAGGGATTTCCAAGTGTCTCTGAGGATTCAGAATGTGACATAATGATGGAAAGGGTCTGGGAATAAGTGGTCCAGGCAGAGGGAGCCAGACATGCAAAGTCCTAGAGATGGGCAAGAGCTGGGTATATTTGAGGAATAGAAAAGACTGTGTGGATGGAAAACAAAAGGATGAGGGGACAAGTGGGGTGCGATGAGGTGGAAGAGGTGGGCAGGGACCATCTCACATAGGGTCCCACAGGCTGTGGTGCAGAATTTGGATTTTATTCCAAGGTCAGTGGGGAAGACATTGACTGGATTCAGGAAGTATCTACTTAATGTGGGTTTCCCAAGGGCAAGCACCGTGTCCTTGATATTATGCTGCCCCCCAGAGCTAGCAACAAATAACAATAATAGTTGCTTTTATCCAACATTTACACACCATTGGCCAGTCACTGTTTTTGTTTGTTTATTTGTTGTTGTTATTTTTTGAGGTTTCAATATTTTATTCAAGTTTTCTTTTAAATGATGTTAATTACAGCATTTGAAAGGGAGAATCTAATTCCACATGAAATGGAAGACTCTAAAATGTATCCATTAAACTGCTAAAAAATAAACTGAGTGGTGAGAATATAACAGAAGTCTAATTTAGGTTCCGAGTGTTGTCACCACATGATTACAGTCACAGAGACTATTCCCAGCTTATAGCTGGGGCTCTTAGAAGCTATTTCATACTCTGGTGCAAGGGCAAAAAGCCACAACATGAGAGGGAATTAAGTCCTGAATTATTGGCTTCATCACATCCACCTTCTCCACCCCAAAATAGCACAAAAGAAACTACTACCACGCCCTGAGGACTACTTTTGGTATAAAAGAGGTGATGGACCAGGGTGGAAACAGGTCACGAAGATCTGCCTAAAAAGTCCCTTCAGGTGAGTTTGTACACACCATCGAAGAGGAGGAAACCAAGGTTCAATTCTCAGGAAATCACAATTTCATTCATTTCTGCAATACAAATTTACAAAATCACCAGCTTCTACCCGCAGCCATTTCTAGATAAAAAAGAAACCTGACATCTCTTGAGGGGCCGCCAAGCTCCCCCCAAGTCTACAGCTGAAAGGACCTTTTCTGGAATTGGGTTTCCTCTGTACCTCTGAAAGGGTAACACCTTAAAGCTGAATCATCTTTAACCTGGAGGGAGGTCTAACCTGATATTTAGCAACATTTGCATGCCAGACATACGACATTAAAAGATACACTAAATTCTGAAGGTAGTTATGCCACAAAATAGTTTAAAAATTAAACGATTGCACGGTATTCAACTATGCCTGAAATTCCAGTCCTAGACCAAGCTTGTGTCCACCAGCGTTGACATTCTTGCCATCCAGCAGAGGTGACAGCGTCAGTTTGATGCCGGTTTTAGAGTCTGAGTGTATCCTACACCTGTCAGGCTGGAGTTGTTTGCTTTAGCCGAGAGGCAGGCATCGGGATGGATCTGGCACTTGGCTGCTATTCCAAAGTCAGTGTTACTGTTTCCTGCTGTCCAGGCGAGACTAACAGCAGTCTCTAACTTCTTTTTTTTCTTTTTGGTATGTGGGCAGCTCCCTGACTGGGAATCGAACCCAGGCCGCAGCGCTGACAGTGCCAGCGCCGAAGCCTCAAGCCGCTACACCACCAGGGAACTCCAAGTCTCTAACTTCTTGTTCACCTTCTGGCAGATGGACCTGCCAAACTCTGTCCCATCATATACATTAGTGTGAAGCTGGAATTCATCTGTCTTGTAGCCAACTACAAAGTTGCTCTGGGTCACTTGAGACTTTGCAGTCTCAAAATTCATCCGGTAGCCAGCCAGCCAGCCCTCACAGCCCAGCACCAGAGCGCCCCGAATGGAAGGCCCGGTGATGTCGAAATCCACGTCGCAGCCCAGGTGGATGTGCTCCCGCTTGTACCCTATCTTGATTTTAGCACTTCCCCACCCCCCCCACCTCCCCCCAGTGTTTGGTGAGGAAGAGGAATCGAAGGTCAGTTTCAGTCCACATGCAAGCTGATCTTCCACAGTAATCTCCGTGCCTAGTGTGTTGTTGGTGCTCCATTTCTCCGTAAATGTCAGAGCATGTTCAGTCCATGGTTTCCAGACTGCCGTTCACTGTGGTGGTCTCAGTGTTGGCTGAACCTGAGCTTGTAAATTCCAGCCCATTCTCAGATTTTGTTTTCAATTCGAGTTTTATTAAGCCAAATCCATAGCCCTTGCTGAAGAAGTCCCTGGCAGGTTTGCCAAGATCCACATATGTAGGAGGCACAGCCATCTTGTGCTCAGAGCTGGTGGCAGCGGGCACAGCGGCAGCTACCCAGTCACTGTTTTCAGGATTCTCTTAACCCTCACAACAAGCTGATGCTAACAATTTCTTGTTATCCCGCTTTGCTGACAGGAAGCCGGAGCCTCCAAGAGGCCATATAGCTTGTCCAGGTCACTAGCTAGTGTCAGAAGCAGGATTAGAACCCAGGCAATCTGGATGCTGAGGGGTCCAAGAGGGAGAAGATTTGAGTAGCAGGAGAAACAAGAATAGGTCAAGAAGGTCATGAGGTGGGATGAAGGAAAGACCAGCTGGTTTGCCCTGCTGGGAAGGGGAGAGAAGACTGGGACCCAGAAAGCCAGGTGGAGAGATTCCCTCCTTTCTTCCCCCTGAATATAGCAAAGAGGGAGTTCCCTGGTGGGGTCGTGGCTTAAGGCTTTGGTGCTGTCAGCGTTGCGGCCGGGGTTTGATTCCCATCCAGGGAGCTACCCACATTAAAAAAAAGAAAGAAAGAAAAGAAAAGAAAAAAAAAGAAAAAAAAAATGAATATAGCTAAGGCAAGCCCCAAAGCTGAGGGCCTGGCTGCCTGACGCTGCCACCCCCCCCCCCCCACCTGGGGTCTTACCTGCCGGACTAGCGTGGGCTTTCTCCAACCTTACCTGGAGCCCACAGCTCCTCCTGAACAAGTTAGAATCGCCTTGAACCTCAGCAAAGGAGAAGGTAGGGATGAGGCCTAAGGACAAGGAAAGGGCTCCTGCCCTCAGCAAAATACCCTCTCAATTTTCACAAAAGCACAAGTTGTGGGGAGAGCCAAGGCGACGATGAAAAGCGGAGGGAGATCACCATGCTGGGCACTTTACACGTCCACTCGTCACCAACCTCACTGTCACAGATGAGGAACCGAGACTCCGAGATGTTATGTGACTTGACCAAGGTCACACAGATGCACTGCCCGGTCTGAGGGAGGCTTCCAGGACGGAGGTCTGAGTGAATCACTCAGATTCACTCCGCAGTCTGTCTCCTTCCAGAAGCAGTCTCATTTTCCTGTGGGTTTGCACTCTGTGGCCCTCACCTACATTTCCGCAGGCACTGAGGCCCGTGACCCACCTCCCACACAACCGTTTTGCCTGGTCCTGGAGCTTCCTTCCTGCTTAGCCTTTTTTGGCCTCCATCTAGTTCTCCTGTGCCGGTCAGAGCTCATCTTTGGGAACTGGGTTTCCTGATCACCTCCATCTTCGTTCCCCATTTGCCTTCGCAGTCCTTTGAGTAGAGATGACACAGTCACTCCTCTGAGTGTTCCAGGCGGCCAGGCCCTCCCAGAGCTGGAGTCTGTTCAAAGTTGGACCAGGCTCGAGCTGGGATGCAGGAGCTCCCCCTTCAGATACATCTGGAAATTTAAAAGTTCCTCTACCATCCTAAGGGAGTCTGAGTCAGTTCAGGATCCCCAGCCCCACTCCCAGGTCCACACCCCACCTCTGAGCCAAGCCCAGAACCAATATCGTCCATCCCACATTCACCCTGGAATCTCTCCCTAACCCACCTGCAGGTTCCATTCCTCCCCTCTGCGGAGGGTTCTTCATAGGTGTCCCAGCAGTAGGGAAGGGAAGGAGCCAGAGGAAGTATTCTCCCCTCCTCCCCTCCTGGGAAATGCCTGGATGTGTGGGCCTGTGGAATGTGGAGGGTGTGGGGGGAGCATCTACCTGTCCAAGGCCTCAGATTCACAAAGGGCCTTAAATTAGACTTTCAATGTTATTGCCAAATGAGGTTATACATAGAGTGTTTTTTGTGTTTTGTGCACAAAATGAGGGGTATTACCACTTCAGTGACCGAAAATAACCTCACAGGGTGATCTGATCATAAATTCCTAACTGGGCAGGTGATGGTGGGTAGACATGTGCCAGGCATGTAAGTTCTTTAGTAAAAGGTTTATCTTTGCCTTACGCAAGCCCTGTCCATTGTTCTTCTGCATTCAGTATACCTTTGAAATGCCAGAAGTCATCCTCTTTCCAGATCCCTTGAAGGCATAAGCACTCTCAAGGGACCACATAATCTTGTTAACTATCCTGTACCTAGTTTTCTTTCACCTTCTGTATCCTTCCTTAACTGCCCTCCTAAATTCCAAGTGTGGAAAAGAAACTACAACTTTCAAGAAACTACAACTTTCATTCTCCGAAGCATTTGAGATCTTGTTTCCCCATATTGTCCTTAGTCTGGCTCAAATAACTCATAAAAATTCTCTACAGGTTCGAAATTTTCTTACACTGACAGTTCAAAGTATTAATTTGTTAAATATAAATATTGAAAATAGACTAGATTCCCAATCCTGCTTGGCATTTTACTTTTTAAATACCAGGAACCTCAAAAACGGAAGAAAGTCTTCCCTCCAGCCTCTGCGAGGCCTTGATGTGTGCCCTGAATGGCAGAACCAGGAATGGGGGGGAGCTGGAGGGAGACAGTGCACACACTAAATACGGTAGGAGGTGGGGTAAAGACCCAAGAGCCCTGTCCTTTCAGCTGAAACTCCTGGGAGGCCAGATCCCAGCTCCTCCGAAAGCGTTCTGCCCTTTTTGTGCCCACAGCCCCCACTCCTGATCTTCGTGGCAGTAGAAATGGGATACAGCAAGGGGCAGGGACAGGCCCAGACTGGCAGAAGAGTGTAAGAGGCAGCACAACTTGCCCTGCTGCAGCTCTGGGACCAGACTCTTAGGCTTCGACGCTCTCTCGCGAGGGCTAGAACCCATGTCCAGCCCCAGTCTCCCGCAGGAACGGCGGCTAGCCTTGCCACCCCTACAGAGGAAACGCCAAGGGAGGAGAGAGGCTCCGCTGAGGACCCAAGGAAGGCGGAAGGAGCGCGCTCCCTCCCACGGGAAAGACAGATGTAGGGCTAATGAAAGGGAGGCAGAGCGGGGCTGGCGGGGGAGCGCGGGGGCGTGACGGGGAGAGAGGCTTCCAGGAGGGAGCCGACCAGACCACCCGGAGGGTAGCCGCGTCGTCGGGAAGAAGAAGGCACCGGGGAGAGAGGCCGGGAGGGGGCGTGCAGTTTGGCCCGAGGGTCCAGAGCTGAAACTCAACACCCGTCTTTGAAGGGCTCGTCCTCCTTTCTCCTCCGCCCCTTCCCTTTCCCTCCCCTTTCCCCTCCCTCCTTTCTCCTAATCCCCAGGACCGTTCCCCGCGCCGGAGCGGAGAGGGCCGGAGGGGAGGAGGAGAAGGGAACTGCACTGAGAGGGAGCGGGAACCCAGGAAGGGGAGGGGAGGGGAGCGGAGCCGCGAGCGGGGCTGAGCCTGAAGGCCACGCGCGCCCCCCGGAGCCTTCTCAGCCCTCTTAGTGTCCACCCCACCTCCAGGCGAGTCCACAGGACCCTGGCCCCTGCCCCTCCTTCTCTGTGCTCCTTTTGCTTTGTGTGGCCTTTCTCTCCGTTCCCAGAGACACCTGGGAACTGCCCCGAGCTCTAGCAGCGCCGAGGGGCCCGGCCCAGGGTGCGCGTGAGCGGGACGGCGCGCTCGCGCCGCGGGGGTAGGGGGCCGAGGGTGGGAGCTGGAGCCGGGGGCCCTGCGCGCCGCGGCCGAGGAGCGGAGGAGAGCGGGTGGGCTCGTCTGCAGCTTGTGAAAGGCCGTCCCGCCCCTTCGAGCCTTGCCGCGCGCTGAGAACGAGTCTGCGTGAGTGCGAACCGCCTCATCACTGAAGTTGCGAGTGTCTGGGCCTAAAGCAGCCACTCGAGCAACGCAGCCCCACGACCACGCTCTCGCAAGCCTTTGGTGTCAGCCTGGTCTCCTTTCGCCAAAATGGGCGAGTTCGAACAGGGACAGATGGCTCAGTGCTAGCTCTCCCTCCTTCCCCAGCAGCGAGGCCGCTACAGCGCCCCGGTCGCCCCGAACCCAGCCCTGGAAACCCCGCTCACCGGCCCCGGGTGGGGTTAGGTTAGTCCCTAAACTCGCTCGTCCAGCCTAACCGCCCCGGCGGCTTCTCCCAGCCCTCGGGGCTGTCTTGAGCGGCCTGTAGAGGCGTCGAGCACAGCCTTAGCTTCCGCCTCCCCACTTGCTCCGGCCCTAGACGGGAGTTTTGGATCCATGCGGACCTGGGGTGCCTCCGCGGCCTAGGGCAAGCAGCTCCGGGGGCCTGGCCAACCCGGCGGCCCCCGGGAGGCCGCGGGGACAGTGCAGAGCGCGAGCCCTTGGATGAGGTCCCGCAGCGACGCCCCAGCCCGCCCCGCTCCTCCTCCTGCCCGGCCAAGCTGCCTCCCATTTGGGGAGTTTTGTGGGTTTTCTTTCTCCTCCTCCAACCTCCGCGGAGGCCACGACTCAGGCGCCGCAGCGGGGGGCCGCCTCCATGGTGCGGGGCAGCCGCTGCTGAAGTCAGCGAAACCGAGCCTGGCCTGGAGCAGGCCGCGCGGGAAGCCAAGGCCATGGCCATAGCCACGTCGGTGAGTCCGCGAGGGAGAGGAGGCTGCCGGGCAGGGAACTTCACAGCTGCCCTGCACTCCTGTCACTTTTATTCTGCCTTCTCTTTGTCTCTCTGGTGGGTCCCTTTCTTCTTCAGGAGGCTGTGTCCTCCTCTCACTTTTGTTTTCCTTTCTCCTCACTCCTCATCCCTAGCTCCTTCTCGGTCTGGGTTCCCCTTTTTTCCCTCCCCCTTCTCCTCTATCTTTCTAGAGGCTACCCCTGGGTGGAGGGGAGGAGGCAAGTCTAGCCCGAGTCCTGTCTCCCTTATGGGTGGAACAGATGGCCACTGCTGAGTGGCGGGGGCTTGTGATTGGGAGGGGGCTGAAAGAACGGAGGTGGCTCCAGGAAAATGGGAGAGGACGGAGGGCCCAAGGAGGCCCTTCTCCAGAGGCAGGATGAAAGAAAGCGGGGAAGTGGAGCAAATGAGGGAGATCAGGCAGGGAGAAAAAGAAAATAGAGGGAGGAGGGGAAGCGATGTCAGCCAGCCTCTGGCCACTTTCTGGGGACTGGGGACAAAAGGAGACAGCTGGCATGATGGGACCGTGGGAGGAGGCCTCCCAGAGAGCTGTGGCCCGTTGCCACCCCCCATTGAGGCAGCCCCTCCCTCACAAGTCAGCCAGATCCAGGAGGAAGGGGTAGAGCAGGGAGGCCACACCCATCATCAATCAGTTTATCAACAGCTCGCGCCTGGGTTCCCCACAATTGCAAGGCCCAGAAGTTTGGCCCCATTGGCCAGAATTCAAACCTAACACTGGGAGGAGCTTTGCACAGCCCCACCTCTGCTTTCTGTCTTGCACTTCATGTCGTCTGAATCCAAGCAACGCTGTCCCCTTTCTACCCTTCCTAGGCCCTAGGATGCCCAGGGAAAGGGAGGCCACCACCTGCTTTCTAGACCACTCCGAATGGGCACTCTGGGAGGGAGGATTGTGAGGCTGGGAAGAGAAGCATGGCTCCTGACACCCTCCCATATCCCTGCACCATGCTTTCAGTTTTCACCCCTCAGCCCAAACTTTTAGTTCCTCCGTCTGTATGATGGTGAGAAAACCCATCAAACCATAGTTTTCAGAACAGGAGAGGGGGAGGTCCTGAAAATAGTGCGTGAGTTCTGACTTCAGGATGCTGGCTCAGGAGCCAGCTGATGGGCTATGTAGTCACAGGAGGTAGATTTTTCTTTTTACTTAGAAGTGGAGGAGGGCTGGTATTTATGCTAATCAAACTCACAGGATCCTAATAACAGCTACTATTTATTGATCATTTACTGGCCCTAAGCCTTGTTCCTGGCTTGCCCTGGTGCTTTGACGCATTATCTCATCCAACCTTCACAACATCCCTGTGAGGATAGTACTATTGTTATTCGAACATAGGTATTTGGATATGGATATAGAATTCTACAAAAGAGGAAACTGAGGCTTGGAAAGATTTGATAAGCTGCCCCAAGTCACCCAGATAGAAATGGATAGAGCCAGGACTCAAACCCAGTGCTGTCTGCCTCAGAACTGTGCTCTTAACCCTTGACCAAATTGAAAACATCAATTTAAAATTTATAATTGAGGGGGTTCCCTGGTGGTGTAGTGGCTAGGTTTTGGCGCTGTCAACGCTGCAGCCTGGGTTCGATTCCCAGCCAGGGAACTACCCCCCCAAAAAAAAAAAAAGATTTAAAATTTATGATTGAAAAGTGCCATGCTAATCAGGAATTTGTATCATCTGATTAGCATGTTTTCTTTCTGTGGGACAATACCTTTAGAAGCCAACATAATCAGAAAATGGTTTGATGAGTTTGGAATCGGGCAAGAGGAGAAGTCAGTTTCTTATGGAAATTGCCCAGCTACTAAGGGCTGACAACCTCTCCACCTGAGGGAAATGCCGGCCTAGAGAAACATGCACCTCTGCTGGCTGAGCAAGGCGTCCTTCTCCCCAGGGCCTGCAGGCCAAATACAACTGCCGGAGATCTTTAGTTTGAGATTTTTTACTGAATTAGCCCATATGGATTACAAGCTTAGTAAGGCCTACCTACCTCTCTCCATCACCACTGTGTAAGCCACCATTGCCTGGGATCCTGCCTACCTGTACAGTCACTGAGCAAACATAACTGAAACAGAATATATTTCTATATCATGAGTGGTTTTAAGCCTGATTCTACCAAAGGACATTGTGGAACCAGAGCTCTGTGAAGGGAGACTAGCAAAGGGAAATCTGGTATAATGAAGGCTTTTTATGTGCTTGAGTCATGTCTGAGTCATGGCCCTTCTTACCTTAACCACTCTTACTAATATAAGAAGGAAAAAAATAGATCCGTATGTTGGTGATTGTGGAGAGGCAGGAGGGGCATGATTGAGAGTGCAGGCTGTAGAATCAAGCAGCCAGGAGTTCAAATCATGCTCCACCAGCTGCACTAGCTGCACTGGGCAAAGTGCTAGCTTCTTTTTTCCAGTTTCCTTTCCATATAGGGATATGATGGTTCCTCCCTCCTAAGGCTGCTGTGAAGATTAAATGAAATGAGATAATTAGAGCAAAGACTTGCAAAGTGTCTGGATACTTAATTTGCACTTGATATCTGTCACTTACTACCTGAGCATGTGGATCTCCAAGAAAAAGTGTAGATGTCCCCAGCAGACAGGCCTGGAAAACACGCTGATAAATGCTTGCTCGTGGTTGGTCTGCCAGCCCCCTATATACACACACACTCGAGTGTATATACTTTTCTCCGTGGTAACCTCAGCCTCTTCTAAGAACCTTATTTGCTTAGACTGAGAACAAAATAATTGTTTTGGTTTTCGTTTTCCTCCTTATTATGCCTAGGCACTGTCTGGGCTGGGCCAATCCCAGGTCCTCTCAGAATGAGGAGTCTCAGCAGCTGCTTCATCTAACTTTTGCTTATAGGGGCTGGTGACTGGGAAACAGGAAAGATAAGGAAGATTCTGTAGGAGACCTTAACAGGACTTCCTCATGTACATGCACCTTTGGAGGAAATTCATTTAGCATATGTTTATTGAGGAGTCATTCCAGGCCAGGCCCTATTGCAGCAGCTAGGAATTTTGCAGTCCCTGTTCTCACAGAGCTTATAGTGTAAGGGAAGAAATCGATAATAGTTATAAACCAATAGTGTAAAGTATTAGGAAGGGAACAATGAGTGGAGAAAGGCACAGAATGGGGTGGAAGAAGAGTGAAGAAAAGTCCTCTTGCAAGTGCAAAGGCCCTGAGGTGGGAAAGAGCTTATCTAGTTGAAGGAATAGAAAGGAAAATGGGAGTCAATAGAAAGGGGATGAAGCGGGAGACAAGGCAGGGCCCAGTCAGTAAGGTCTGAGATCAGATTTTTAGCTTAAGGAAAATGGGGAGCTCTAAAGTGTTTTGAGCAGGAGGTGACATGACCTGATAATGTGTATGAAGACCCCTCTCCCCACTCCCACCTCACCCACCAGGCCCAGCTGGCCCGGGCACTCTACGACAACACGGCCGAGTCCCCCCAGGAGCTGTCCTTCCGCCGAGGGGATGTTCTCCGGGTACTGCAGAGGGAGGGCGCTGGTGGGCTGGACGGCTGGTGTCTCTGCTCCCTGCACGGCCAGCAGGGCATAGTGCCCGCCAACAGAGTGAAGCTCCTTCCTCCCGGCCCAGCACCCAAGCCCAGCCTCTCCCAGGTGCCCCCCGCCGAGCCTGGCTCACCATATCCAGCCCCAGAGCACAGCAATGAGGACCAGGAGGTGAGAGCTGGAGCCCTCCCAACCCCAAGCCAGGAGAGCCCCTTTACCCTCCCCCATTGGTGCCTGCAGTGAGGCGGGGCAGGGAGAGCCCTGAGATCCCACGTAGCTCTTCAGGGCTCTGCTCTAGGAAGCCTGTCAGTCAACCCTTTCTGGGTTCTATTTCCCCTTGGGACAGGGAGGGGGTTGGAAAATGTCTACACTCCTCCAAGTCACACACATGATCTGATTTCCTGGTCCCCATTCCTCCTGACTCACCCATCTTGATCCCCCAGGTGTATGTGGTGCCACCCCCAGCTCGTCCCTGTCTGACCTCAGAATCTCCAGCTGGACCCTGCCCGCCTTCCCCTGACCCCATCTACAAGGTTCCCAGAGGCAATGGGACCCACCTGGATGCCTCTGGCGATGCCTTGGAGGTGAGGTCTAGAGATCTGTGTATGTTGGGCTGGGAACAGACAGCTCTGGAGGCTCCATTCCTGAGCCGAGGGTAACTAGCCACTCCTTCTCCAGGTCTACGACGTGCCCCCCACTGCCCTCCGAGTTCCTTCCAGTGGCCCTTATGACTCTCCTGCCTCCTTTTCCCGCCCTCTGCCCCGGGTCACCCCGCAGCCCCCTGGAGAGGATGAAGCTCCCTATGATGTGCCTCTGGCCCCAAAGTCACCATCAGAGCTGGAGCCAGATCTGGAGTGGGAGGGGGGCCGAGAGCCAGGGCCCCCGCTCTACGCTGCCCCTTCCAACCTGAAACGGGCATCAGCCCTGCTTAATCTGTATGAAGCACCTGAGGAACTCCTAGCAGATGCAGAAGAAGCCGGGGACACTGACGAAGGCATCTATGATGTGCCACTGCTGGGGCCAGAGACACCCCCTTCCCCAGAGCCCCTGGGAGCCTCGGCCTCTAATGACCCGGACACCCTGGTCCCACTTCTGGCCAGAAGCCCTCCACCTTCACACAGGCCACGGTTGCCCTCTGCTGAGAACCTGTCCCGCCGCCCTCTGCCTGCCCTGCCTGTCCCTGAGGCCCCTACCCCTTCCCCGGCTCCCTCTCCTGCTCCAGGCCGGAAGGGCAGCATCCAGGATAGGCCTCTGCCCCCACCCCCACCCTGCCTGCCTGGCTATGGGAGCCCTAAGGTGGAGGAAGATCCAGAGGACGGGGAGGTGGAGGACGATCCAGCAGGATACCACAATGAGTATGAGGGCATCCCGGTGTCTGAGGAGTACGACTACGTCCACCTGAAGGTGAGCTCAGCTCCAGCCAGCCCCACCTGGAATGGCCCCTGGAGAATCAGGGAGGAGTGAGGAAACCTGGGGCCCAGACGCATACTCTCCCTCCTTCCCCTCCACTGGCCCTGCACTCTCTGACCTAAGACCCCTGTACTTGGCCATACCACTTGCACCAGTGTCACATTCTGCCCCCTAAGACCAGACTGAGGTCCATGAGCCATCTGACTTGTCACCAGAGCTCTCCCAGACCTGGAGTCCAAGAACTATAACCTCCGATGGGAAGGAGAGATCTTGGGGAGGAAGGGGGAGTGGGGAAGGCCACCCAAACCCTGCACTGAGACTCTGACCCCCTCCTGCAGGGCATGGATAAAGCTCAGGGATCTAGGCCCTCGGATAAGGCCTTCCCAGGGGATCCTGAACTGTTGGAGAGGGGGCCAGCAGAGCAGCAGGTAACCCTATGAGCGTGATGCTACAGAGAAGGGGAACTGGGGAAGGAGGAGGAGGAACTTGGAAGAAAGTATTCTTAACTGAACCATCAGGGAACTAGATTAGGTTAGGGGTGAAAGTTCGGTGAAATGGAACAGCTGGAGTAGACAGGAGTTAAAATTCAACAGGAAGGAGCAGGAATTTAGAAAAGGATATTAGGAATTCGGAAAGAGGGGAAAGAATGTGTTGGAGAGGAATTAGAAAGCCGAGCATTGCGGAGCAGAAAGTCTCCGGGCTGTGGGTCAGAGCTGGGCCAGGTTACTTCCGAGGCTCCTTCCAACTGAATTCCTAGGTTCCTAAGAGACCTGGCGCCTAATCCTGGCTCCACCATTAAGAAGCCCGGGGCTCTGAGGTGGTCTCGACTGTCTAGAATAGTTTTAATCGCGATCGCTACCATTTATCAGGACTCGGTGCTAAGCACGCCGCACGCATCCACACGAGCCGTGGTTAGCACTCCCACGGCGCTTACAGCGTGCAGGCTCTGTTCTGAGCCCTGTCTATGTACTGTACCAACTCATCGTCACTGCCGCCTTCGGAGGCTGGCACTAGACCCGCACTGTCCGATACGGTAGCCACTGCCTAGTGCCCTGTGAGTATCGAGCCCCTGAGATGTGGCTAGTCTGAACCGAAATGTGTACTATAAAATGCATGCCCCAATTCCCAGACTTAGCATGAAAAAACATCTCAATAATTTTTGTATTATATGTTGAAATCACCACTTTTTTATGTTTGGAATTTTAAAATATGAGGGCTGTCTGGAAAAAATCCAGCCATAAATGCCTCCATTTTTATATTACATGGCTGGATACTTTCTGGACAGCCCTTGAATACCATTTTCTTTCTCCTTTTCTTAATGTGGCTACTAGAAATTTTTAAATTACATGTACGATTTGCATTATGTTTATATTGATCAGTGCTGTACTAGATTCCCCAGTTTTGGCGATAAGAAGTTCAGAGACTTGTTTGAGGTTGTTTTAATCCAGATTTATCTGACATAAACTCTGAGCACTTGCCTGCCACTCACTGTGACAATCTAAATTTTCTGATGGGCAAAGGTAAGAGCTAAAAGGATTGCACTAGGAAGGGAGGGGAAGAGAAAGGGAGTGAGAGCAGGAGTGACAATGACACTCGTGGGGGCATTCCACTGACCACTCTTCTTGCCCTCAGGAGGCCCTGTCGCCAGGGGAGCCACTGGTTCTGCCCAGCGGAGATCTACAGCTCCTGCACTTCTACGCAGGGCAGTGCCAGAGCCACTATTCAGCCCTGCAGGCAGCTGTGGCAGCCCTGATGTCCAGCACCAGGGCCAACCAGCCCCCACGCCTCTTCGTGCCCCACGGCAAGCGGCTGGTGGTGGCCGCTCACCGCCTGGTATTTGTTGGGGACACCCTGAGCCGGCTGGCAGCCTCCACCCTTCTCCGAGCACAGGTTGGGGCTGCAGGTACAGCACTGGGCCAGGCATTACGGGCCACTGTGCTGGCTGTCAAGGCAGCGGCCCTGGGCTACCCGTCCAGCCCTGCAACTGAAGAGATGGCACAGTGTGTGGCAGAGCTGGCAGGGCGGGCCCTGCAATTCACCAACCTGCTCACAAGCCTTGCCCCCTAAGGGTCCCCCTTGGTTCCCATCTGTCCCTCTCCTGCCTGCCAGAGCCCCCCTCCAGGCCTTGGGCTGCAGAAGGCTCTGCTTTAAGGACTAGGAGAGGTGGCAATATCCTTCCTACTTCCTGCCCCTTCCAGTCATCTCAATCTCTCACAGAGGCATTTCCTCCCCTGACCCCACAGCTTTTTGTACGAGCCATTTTGTATAAATTATTTTTATTTAATATTATTCCCTGTTTTGTCAGGGGCAAGTGCCAGGCCATCTGGGGCAGGGAGGAACTGGAATCTTCCTCCTCCCTCAGCCTGGGGTGAAGGGTCTTGGTCACTGTATGGCCACCCACCTCTGGAAGCTTGGCCCCACAGAAAATCAGGTGGCTGAAACCTGGGCCACCTGGAGCTCCTTTCTTGTCCTGCTTCTTGGCTCATCTAGAACGTCAGTGCCAAGAGAGGGAGGGCAGGACTGGGGCCAGAGGGCTCCTCTCCACAGGAAGTGGGGGAGCTGGGCCTCAGGCACTGAGTGTGCATCTCAATAAACCCTACTGTCTGGCTCCCTGACTGTTTTTTAGGAGTCTGGGGGTGGGGTGGGCCTGGTGTCCTTGGCCAAACCTATGGGACACACACTATGGACAGGATGCCTTTAGGGTTTTTGGGGGGGAAATTCTGTTTCTTTAACAATCCTTTATTCCGCAGGGTCTAAGCTCCCACGATGTGCCAGGCACAGTTCTGAAGGTACATTGTGGGGGTGGATTGGACATAAATGAGTCAGTTCTTGGTAATAGAAATAAAGAGGGCAATCTGAAGGACTAACTAGGTGAGGGAAAAGGCCACTGAAGGAGACTTTAGACAGAACAGTTGGGAGGTGATATCTGAGCTGAGATCCCAAGGATGAGAGAACCTAAGAGGGTCTGAGAACTAGCGTTCCAGGAAGACAAGACATGGATTACTGACCTGTGGCCTCCAAGACCTCATGGTCAAATGACGTCATTAGAGAGATATACAGGTGGAGAGGCTGGCCACACGAGAGCCTTACAAGGTGCCATGCTGAAGAGGTCACCCTGGCTATCTTCAGCTTTGTGCCACAGCTCTGGCCAGCTGGAGAGTGCTGCTGGCTCGCCTGGGTGCCCTCTCTCTTAGGTTAACCCAAGAGGGTCTAGCCCCTTAAACTCCCCTTCCCAGTCTTCCTGTTCATCATCCTTTTGGACACGCTATCTTTTTGAGTTGCTGAGGGGCAGATGAATACGGTATGTTGGAAGTCCATAGTCCTCAGGGCTTTGGTGAAACAGGAGCAATGGCTTGGATAGGGAATCACTCCAGCCATTTGCCACACGCCAAGAAGTCCAAGCCACAAATCCATTGCTTCAGTTCTGCTTTCCCAAGCTGATGTCCTGGCACAGTGACTGGATTGGAGGCACCCCAAACTTCAATCACATCCTAGTGTCTTGGCACCCCCTATGCATTTACCTCCTTCATTACAGGTTCCTTCTTCCTCATTTCACTTTCAAAAGAACACTCATTCCCAGATTCTGAGCTCATGAAAATTCACCCCTATGTGTTCAAGACTTATAACAGGGCTCATCCTCCATCATCTTTTAGAAAGAATTTTAAGAGATTAGCCTGGAGTTAGAGTCAGAGGTCTCAGGGCAAGTCCCAGAAACGCCATGTACCGATGTGTCTGGATAAATCCTGTCAGTCCCCCTGAGTCCCAGTTTCATCTTTGACACGAGGATGACCATAATGGTCTCTCAGGGTTGTGATGCCTTAACCAGATAATGCGTAGCAGCAGCCCAGTACCACATAAGAGATTGTAATTCCAGGACAGACACAAGGACACAGACAAATCCTCAAGGAATGTTGGCTCCTGAAGAGGTGCTGAAATGAGTTGGGGGAGGGGAAGTGGTGAGAGGCTGCTAAATGCATTAGAAGAGTTTCCCATATTTAGGAAATGTCTGAACACAGGAGACAAATTAGAAGTGTGTTTTAGTGGAAAGAAGAAGGAATGGATTTCCTGGCTGAGACTGACAGAACACTCCAGCCCTTAACTGAGATTAGAGAATAAAGTACCTATTAGGTATCAAATCTCTTAAAGAAATGCATCTTTAATGTACATACACCTAGGAATCTGGTTAAAAGGCCTGCAGTTCTGCATTTCGAACAAGCTCCCAGTGATGTGGGTGTTGCTGGTCTGTAAATCACTTTGAGTGGCAATTCTAGAAGATAGGGAAGGCTTCTCTGAGGCAAATATGCTTGAGCTGATAGCTGAAGGATGAGGAGAACTTAACTAAGGGGGAGGAGAAGACTTCTAGGCATAAAGATCTTATGCCAAGGAGCCTATGCAAGGGTCCTGTGGCCCCGAGGGGAAAAAGAAAATAAAAGGCCAGTGTATCTGCAGCGCAGAATTTGAAAAGTAAGATGGAGCTGTAGAGAACATAGGGCAATGGGGCCAGGCATGCAGGACCATGTATGAGGTGTCTAGAGAATCTTACTCTCTACCTTGATGGTGAGGAGAAACCATTGAAAGCTGTTAGGCAGGAGAGAGACATGAACAGATAATGCATTTTGAAATGATCACTTCACCTGCCCTGTATGTCATAGATGGGGGAAGAGGGTGGAAATACAGAGGACACAGAGCACCAGTTAGGAAGCTAAAGCACTCTGCAACAAGTAGCTCAACAAATGGTAGAGAAGGAGAGAATTGGGTAATTGTATAGGAAATAAAATGGACAGGATTTTGTAAAAGATCATGGGGGGAAGGAAGAGGGCATTCTAAGGGCTGTCACCTGATCATTTGGCCACAATTGGATGATGAGGGTACCTACCATTCCCTGAGGAAAGAAGCACTAGAAGATAAGCAGGTTACAGGGAGAAGAGCATGAGTTTGATCTTGGATACATTGAATTTGAGGTCCCTATGAGTCATCCAAGGTAAGAAGAGGTCAAAGAGAGGTGGCTTCAAGTGTCTGGGGCTCAGGTGCAAGATGGCAGCTGGAGATATGTCTGCATCATTTATATTGAGGGGAAAGCCTTAGGTATTGGTGAGCTCCTGGGACCCAGAGAACTGTGTGAAATGAGAGGAGGACTTGGGACTAGGTCTCTGAGGATTGCAGGCACTGAGTGATAGTGAGGAAGAGAAGGATGACCCCGCGGTGGAGAAAAGAGCAAGAGAAAGAAAACCAGGGGAATGCAGGACATAGCAGGCAAGCAAGAAGTGTTTAGAGGAAGGGTTGGTCAATGGTGCCAAATGCTGTTGAGAAATGATGGAGACTCAACCCGAGTGGGGTCGGTGAAACCTGGAGAGGTGGTCTTGTAGAGGAGTGTAACCTGGGCTGAGTACCTGGCAGAACCCAGCCCCAATATGCGTGCCCTGTACTATAATTGCCAGTAGACAGTCTGTCTCCCAGTAAGCTACTCCAAGGTGGGTCTTGTCCATCCTGTTACCCCAACGACCGGCACGGAGTAGACGCTTCATAAATTTTACTGACGAAATGAGTGGATGGGTGGATGGGTGGGTGGACGGATGACGAGGAAGAATTGGGAGCAAAAAAGGAATCTCTGGCACCGGCCTGAGCTAGCTAGCTACTACCCTTCGGCATTTTTTCCCCTTTTTACCGCAATGGCCCGCAGACCTAGCGAACAGAGACAGAGCCCCATCCCCTCCCTCCCCTGGGCCCTGGCCCCCCCTTCCTCCCTCTGACGAAGAGTCTGGACCGAAGGTTCTGCTGACGTGAGAAGGGGAGGAGAGTCTGGAGGAAGGGGAGGGGAAAGCAGCGCAAAGATCGCAGAGACGAAGGAGGTGCCCGTGGCTGCAGGGCTGCAGAGCGGCATCTCTCCGGCCTCTGTGTCCGGGCACGGGGCACTGGGAGTGCCACTGGGCCAGAGGGCAGTGCATCCTTTCCGTGAGGCCCGGCAGGGCCCCTGCGGTTGGCAAGCTGGCTCCCCGGGTGGCCACCGGGACCTCCGAGCCCAATGGCGGGGGCGGCAGCAAAATCGACAGCACTGTAGAGATCACCCCCAGCCCCAACGGAGTAAGTGCACGCGTCCTGGAGGTTACGCCATGACCTCCCCGCACCCACGCCGAGCGCCGGCGCTTTCCCCCCGCAGACCCCGACCGACTGCCTTTCTCGCGCGCGTCCCCGCCCTCTTCCCTTGCTCTGCGGTTTCCTCAGATTCACTCTTCTGACCCCCACCCCCGCCCCCCAGCAGCAGGTCGGGACCCTGGGAGATGCGGCACCCACGGAGCAGCTGCAGGGTGAGAGGGAGCGCGAGCGCGAGCGCGAGCGGGAGGGGGAGGGCGACGCGGGCGGCGACGGTCTAAGCAGCAGCCTGTCGCTCGCCGTGCCCCCCGGCCCCCTCAGCTTCGAGGCGCTGCTCGCCCAGGTGGGGGCGCTGGGTGGGGGCCAGCAGCTGCAACTCGGCCTCTGCTGCTTGCCCGTGCTCTTCGTGGCGCTGGGCCTGGCCTCGGACCCTATCTTCACGCTGGCGCCCCCACTGCATTGCCACTACGGGGGCTTTGCCCCCAACACCTCTGGCTGGGAGCAGCCCCCCAACGCCAGCGGCGTAGGCGTCGCCAGCGCGGCCTTAGCAGCCAGCGCCGCCAGCCGCGTTGCCACCAGTTCGGACCCCTCGTGCAGCGGCTTTGCACCCCCGGACTTCAACCACTGCCTCAAGGACTGGGACTATAATGGCCTGCCAGTGCTCACCACCAACGCCATCGGCCAGGTAAGGCGCCCGGGTGAGCTGCGGGTCTGGGGGCGGGCCGAGAGCCACCAGCGTGGAGCCTCACACCTGCTCCATCCTTCTCACATCCCCAGTGGGATCTGGTGTGTGACCTGGGCTGGCAGGTGATCCTGGAGCAGATCCTCTTCATCTTGGGCTTTGCCTCCGGTTACTTGTTCCTGGGCTACCCTGCGGACAGGTGAGGGCAGCCAGGGCCAGGGCCAGCAACGAGGAGGGGGCACTAGGGAGGCTGGCCCAGGCAGCTGGCGCGGGCAAAAGGCCCCAGAGGAGTCCATGGACCCTGCAGCCTTCTCTGGACTTCCTTTTTTGCGGGGGAGGGGGTTCCCTGGCTGGGAATCAAACCTTCTCTGAACTTCTAATGTTCATCGATATGCACCCTCACCCCTGTCTCAACTGCTCTCCCCATCAACAAACATCCCCTCCACACCTCTTCTGCACAGGGGACGAACTCCACCCCCGTTCCCCATATTCGCAGATCAAGGGCTTCATCTCCGAAGACAATCGCCCCTTCTCCTCCAACCAAAATCCCTATTTCTACAGTTCAAAGTCCCAGCTCCTCCTCTATTGTCCCTGTCACCACTAACCACCTCCCTCACCATCTTCATATTATTAGGGTCATCTTCACTAATAGTCCCACCCACATGGTCTGTAAGCACTATAGCCTCATTCCCAAGTATGGGCAGCCCCATTCCCATTGACTCTACAAATGACTCCACCCTCATGGGTCAGTAGGCCAACCCCCATGTTTCAATGATTACAATAGCCCACTTCCACCCCTGCCCCCATCCCATCCTTCTGGATCTTCAGTGCTTAGATCCTCTCAGACCAAACTCCCCGTTTTCATGAATCAGTAGCCTCATCTGAAAGATCAGTAGCTCATCCCCACCAAGGAATAGCTCTCCCCAGAGATCAAACCTCCCATCTCCTCTGATTCTCAATACCATCACCACTGACCATCCCCATCGATTATCAGACTCATTTCCACTGATCTACAGTCCCATCCAAATGCATTCATAGCTCAGCTCCCATGGACCAAAGCAACCCAATCTTCAGTAATCCAATTTCCTAAAATCAATAGCTATCCTCACAGCCCAGTAGTCACACATCCCTGTGGGCAAATGATCCTAAACCCACAGGTTAATAGCCCATCCTCATGCATTAATGGCCTCATCCCCACAGACCAGTAGCATTATTCCTATGGAATCATAGCCTCATCCCCTAAGACCAGTAATTCAGTCTCCTAAATTCATTAGCCTTAGTCTCATTAACCAATAAGCTTATCAGCCCCATGGAAATAAGGCCCCACTCTATTGGGTCAGTAGCTTCACTTTCAGGGATCGGGGCCCCCTCCCAATGACCAGTGATCCCAGTCTTCATCCCATATATCAGTGATCTTATCGCCAAAGGTCACTAGCCTGGCCTCCAAGGATCCGTGGTCCTGTCCTCACTGACCAACCGTCCCACTTACCCTGGTCTGTGATCTCATCCTTACTGATTATCCCCATGGATTAATAGATTCATCCCCACTGACCAGTAGTCCCATCTACATGGACTAAGATAACCACCACATGAGTCAATGGCTCTATCCCCAAAGAGCAATTGTCCAATCTTCAAAACTGGGCTTATCCCTACTGATTGTAGTCCCACCCCATGGATTGATTAATAGCTCCAATCCCATGGATCAGTGGCTCTGTTTTCTGGCCACTGGCCCCATCCCCAGTGACAATCCTTATAGATTAATAGGCCCATTCCCCAACACCATGGGACAATGGCCTCATCCTCCCAAATCAATTACTTAGTCCCCATCTTCATTGACCATTACTATCCCTATGCACAAGTGGCCACTGGCCCTGCTGCCATGTATCTCCAGTCTCATATATCAGTGACCTTATCTCCTCTGACCAGTCTGAGCAAGATGAGCTCTATCCCCACTGACCTCTGTCCCCCAAAGATCAATGATTCCAAGTCACCTAAGTAATATTGTATTCCCTCTGATGGTTGGTCTCATTAACATGGAAAGCCCTCAGCTTTGATCAGCAGTCCCATCCCCAAGAATCAGTGGTCCACACCCCACTTATCCATGGTCCCCCATCCCTTCCCATCTTCTCTAGCCTCAGTCTAACTCTTGCTCCCAAGGCCACATCCTCATACTTCCAACTATGAAGTGGGCAGCCGGGCCCCACCCAGCAATGCCTCCTCTGGAGAGTCTGGTTAACCAGTGATACCCCTGCTTTCCAGGTTTGGGCGTCGTGGAATCGTGCTGCTGACCTTGGGACTGGTGGGCCCCTGCGGAGTGGGAGGGGCTGCCGCAGGCTCCTCCACAGGTGTCATGGCCCTCCGATTCCTCCTGGGCTTTCTGCTTGCTGGTGTTGACCTTGGTGTCTACCTGATGCGTGAGTGGTACCTTCTGTGAGGTCCTTCCCTTGGGGTTCACCCCTGTCTGCATCCCCAGACCATTCCCACTGCCCCTAGGAGTACCCTCAGTCCCTCCTTTAGCCCCAAATTTCAGCAAATTTTAGCCCGTTCAGAATTTCAGCGGTCTTTCTGCCCAGGCCTCTGAAGGATCCAGGGGTGTTGCTTCTCTCCCTCTACTGTCTTGAAGGCCGCCTTGCCCTAAACTTACCGCTGTAAGGGAATAGGCTTACTTAAAAAATGATTTCCTGACTAGCTGTGTGACCTTGAACAAGGGTTGCTATGAAGGCCAAATAGACTGATGTGAAAGGGCCTGTAAATTGGGAATGCTGAACACCCAGTGAGGGTTCTGACCCTCGAGCCCTCCCAGGTTTGAGCAGAAGAGGAGAGGGAGTCGAGTCTCTCTACGCTTTGCCATTCGTGGTTAATCTGTGGGGGGGGGGGCCACAGCCACAGCCTCCACTCGGGGTCTAACCTTGCTCTCTGTCCTCCTCCTTCCCTCTCTCCTCTCCCACACCCTCTTCCTCCCGAACCTCTCCTCCCTGTCCCTGCTGTATCTCCAGGCCTGGAGCTGTGCGACCCAACCCAGAGGCTCCGGGTGGCCCTGGCAGGGGAATTGGTGGGAGTCGGGGGGCACTTCCTGTTCCTGGGCCTGGCCCTTGTCTCTAAGGACTGGCGATTTCTGCAGCGAATGATCACCGCTCCCTGCATCCTCTTCCTGTTTTATGGGTCAGTATCACCCTTCACCTGCTGTCTGGCCATTCCTCTCTCCCTCCAACCCACCTCGAGCCTGCAGAACGCCCTCTTCCCCACTGCTCCTCATCCAGGCCCGCCCCAGCTTCAGCCCTTCAGAGTGGGGCAGTCAGGAGATGGGAGGCCTCACAGTGCACACCCTTCCCCCACCCTCAGCTGGCCTGGTCTGTTTCTGGAGTCCGCGCGGTGGCTGATAGTGAAACGCCAGATTGAGGAGGCCCAGTCTGTGCTGAGGATCCTCGCTGAGCGGAACCGGCCCCATGGCCAGATGCTGGGGGAGGAGGCTCAGGAGGCCCTGCAGGGTAAGAGGCTGGTCCCTGCAGGTGACCCCTCACTGCCCACGTGTACAGTGCCCTCTGCATGGTCGCAGCTATGCCACTTTCTCCCAGGGCTCCCACCAAGTGGGAGCACCCTGGGAGCTCAGCTTTTCCTTCTAACAGATAGTTCCTCCCTCTCTCTCTCCCAAAGACCTGGAGAACACCTGCCCTCTCCCTGCAACATCCTCCTTTTCCTTTGCGTCCCTCCTCAACTACCGCAACATCTGGAAAAATCTGCTTATCCTGGGCTTCACCAAGTGAGCCTGGGTGTCTGAGCCAAGGGCCAGGCCAGTAGCTGGGTTAGGGGCTGGCTGGGTGGGGAAGGCCTGAGGACCTCCGCAGAGGGCAGCCTGGGTAGTGGAGGGCTGCAGGTGGGGATGCAGACACCCTTCTTTCCTTTCCCACCCCTTCTCACAGCTTTATTGCCCATGCCATTCGCCACTGCTACCAGCCTGTGGGAGGAGGAGGGAGCCCATCGGACTTCTACCTGTGCTCCCTGCTGGCCAGTGGCACAGCGGCCCTGGCCTGCGTCTTCCTGGGGGTCACCGTGGACCGATTTGGCCGCCGGGGCATCCTGCTTCTCTTGATGACCCTCACTGGAATTGCATCCCTGGTCCTGCTGGGCCTGTGGGATTGTGAGCATCTTCCCTTCCCCTCAGTGAGGGTTCAGCTAAGGAACCCCAGCAGAGGTGCTTCAGACAGGCTTAGACACTGCTTCTGGCACTGGCTTCCAAAGGGAAGACCAGCCCCTGCCTAGATCTCCATAGTCCTCCTCCTGGCCACACACTGTGTCTGTTCTCCTGATCAATCAGTGAATGCCCAGAGCCCACCCAGCTAGAGCCATAGGATCAGAGCGCAAGGAGATGAAGCCAGAGACAAGGCCAAGCATGATCTCCTGCCTCCATTTACACCTCCCTCTTGGTTCTCCAGATCTGAATGAGGCCGCCATCACCACCTTCTCTGTCCTTGGCCTCTTCTCCTCCCAAGCTGCTGCCATCCTCAGCACCCTCCTTGCTGCTGAAGTCATCCCTACCACTGTCCGGTGAGAGGAGGGGTGCAGCCAGGGGCGGGGGCAGGGCCAGGCCTCCCGGCCTCCCGCCAAGGACAGGTCCTGAGGGTTGAAGGAGGGAAGGCTGCTGGAGAAGGTTGGGGTGAGGCCCACAGCTAGGACCTAAGTGCCTCCTCCATCTCTCCCAGGGGCCGAGGCCTGGGCCTGATCATGGCGCTGGGGGCGCTTGGAGGGCTGAGTGGCCCAGCTCAGCGCCTCCACATGGGCCACGGAGCCTTCCTGCAGCATGTGGTGCTGGCGGCCTGTGCCCTCCTCTGCATCCTCAGCATCATGCTTCTGCCGGAGACCAAGCGCAAGCTCCTGCCTGAGGTGCTCCGGGATGGGGAGCTGTGCCGCCGGCCTTCCCTGCTGCGGCAGCCACCCCCTAACCGCTGTGACCACGTCCCACTGCTTGCCACCCCCAACCCTGCCCTCTGAGTGGCCTCTGAGCACCCTGGCAGGAGGCTGGCCTGTATAGAAAGGTGACATAAGGCCCTGGCAAGATCGGGAGGACTGAGTGAGGAAGGCAGGGCTGCCCAGAAAGCTCAGAGGCACCTCATGCCAGCCATCAAGGAGAGCTCAGAGGGCTGCCCCTACCCCGTCTCCTCCCTGCTGCTTTGTGTTCACTTCCTTGGCAAAGTCAGGGGACAGAGAGAGAGAGCTCTGCACTGTAACCCTGGGTCTGGGCTTCATCCTGTGCCCAAAGACATCCTCCCAGACCTTACTCTTTCTTGCTCTGTCATTCTGTTACAATGAAGACATTTTGAATAAATGAGCATACTATAGCCTGGACTTCCCTCCCTTGTTTTCCTTTTGACTATCTCTTAGGGGAAGGTTTCTCAGTGGAACCAAAACCAGTAACAATTTCCCTCCCCCTCCCTGTGCCCTGCCCCCTTACCCCTCACCTCCCCTCTTCCCCCCAATGTTAACTTACAGACTACCACCCATTACTGATTGCTTGCTATGCTGCTAAGACTGGGCTAGGTACTTTACAAACACCATTTAATCACTTAATCCTTACAACACAGCCAGGTAGGTTGTTTCAATCATCAAAGTTTTTGTTGTTGCAAGCAATAAAAACTGACTGATGAATTTAAACAAAAAGGAAATGTATTAGAGGGATATGGTGGGGCAGGTTGTGGTGTCGATTTGCAGAATGGAAGGAAAAGCAAACTAGTCGTGAAAGGTCAGGAACCAGAGAGGCCCCCGCCCCACCCTCCCCCCACCCCAGGGGACAGGAACCAGTAGTATTTTTGTCAGCGCTTTGGCCTGGATGAATGAATGAACAGTGGGATTCAGTCTTTGGGTCACCCCACTGAAGATTCATTTCCAGACAGTAAGTGACTGGCTAGTTTGAGTAATAACCATCCCCAGCCATATTACTGACAAGTAGGGAGAGGGAGAGCAACGCCCGAGGGCTGGTAGCAGAAGTGGGACTGGGTGTTCTGCTGGTAAGAACAATGGGTGCCCACTACAGTAGTCTTCCTTTACAGATGACAAAACTGACGCTCAGAGAGACTCATTAGTCATTAGGGACGTGCAAACTGAAAACACTAGCTACTCACTTCACACCCACTGTGGCTATAATAAAGATGAACAATAACAAATTTAGTGAGAATGTGGACAAATTGGAACCTTCATATACTGCTGGTTGAAATGTAAAATGGTGCAGCTGCTTTGGAAAACACTAACAGTTCCTCAAAAGGTTAAAACAGTTACCTTATGACCTAGCAATTCCACTCCTAAGTCTTAATATATACACAAGAGAAATTATGTTCACACAAAAACTTGTACACAGATGTTTGTAGCAGCACCATTCCTAACATTCAAAATACGGAAACTCAGCGCTGTCAGCGCCGAGGCCTGGGTTCGCTTCCCAGCCAGGGAACTACCCACATTTAAAAAAAAAAAAGGAAATTCAGATGTCCATCAACTGATGAATGGAAAAACAAAATGTGGTATATCTACAAAATAAAACATTCAGTCATAAAATAAAGGAATGAAGTACTCATACTTGTATATTACAACATGGATGGATCTTGAAAACCTAAGTGAAAGCCAGACACAAAAGGCCTTATACTGGGTGATTCCATTTATGTGAAATACTCAAAGAACAGACAAACCCATAGAGACTGAAGGTAAATTAGTGGTTGCTAGGGGCTGGAGAGGGGGAGTTGGAATTGGGAATGTTTACTAATGGGTATAGCGTTTATTTTGGGGGTGATAAAAATGTTCTAAAATTAGGGAGTGGTGATGATCACTACACACACACTACGTATCACTGAATGGTACACTTAAAGGGTAGATTTTATGGTATGGGAATTATATCTCAACAGAAAAAAAAAATCCACAGAGATTTTTAGTGAGATGCAAGTCAGAGGAATGGCAAATTGACACTTTCTTCAGCAAATAAAATTTTCTTACTAAGTAACTCCTTTACAAATTCTAGCACCTAAAACAGTGTCCAACACTTGTTAAGTACTCTGTAAATGAGGTTTTGCCCAGTAAATGTTTGTTGAATGAATAATTACCATGGCCATAAAAAAGGGGAAGGAGGCATGAGAAATAAGCAGGGTTGAAAGACATTTTAAAATTAGGTCATGATTTGAAATAGGCTACTCGTTTAAATCACATATAAAAGCAAGGGAAGTGACTGTATTATTGAAAAAAACCCAGCAACTGCTTTTCTTTATTGCTGATGTCAGGTTAGGCAAATCCTCCCTGAAAAAGCATTGGGTTGTCTTCATTTGTTTTGCGTCATTTTGTATGACCTAGAGACCCTCACTCCAAAGAAATGTTAGACAGTCTCCCCAAATCTATCTTCCTTAAAGACACTTCCTTCCCACAGAATCCCAAGGAGACCAGGCTCATTCCTATCCCTTGGTTAAAAGGGAGTTTATCTGGAGTGACTGACAGAAAAGTAACCAATCTTTACCAAGGAAGGCAACTTTCTTTCCATGCCACTTCCTCTAAAGTCACAGCAGGTAGGAAAAAAGAAGGCATCAGGTAAAAGGAAATCTGATTCTTACAAGGATAAAGGGACTCCTCACCCTCCCACTAATTAACATCTTCTAAGCACCTACTAAGTGGCAGGCACTGTGAGCTCACACAAAGTCACAAGCCATGCCCTCAAGGAGCCTGCAGTCTAGTGGAAAAACTGGAATGTAATTATTTTAATTATAAAACCATTAAGTACTAGAGATAGAAGCAATTTGTCCTGAGTGCAGAAGTGATTCATTCTGACTAGGGAATCAATGAAGATTTTCTAAAGGTGGTACTTGGTTTCTTATGTATCTTAATGACTGATAGAGTAGATGGGTTGGGCAAAGCAGGCTGGAGAAAAAGCATGGGCAATACGTGAAAATAAAGTAAACCTCAACTGGAATGCACAATGCATCAGATGTAGGGCAGGATGTGGCAGGGGAATTTAATCAGGATCAAATTGGAAAAGGTTGTAGTTCCATACTTGAGTTTATACTTACTGGTGGGAGCATAACGGGTTTCCTGGTGACAGGAACAGTTTGGAGACGGAGAAATGTGCCAGGAGCCCACTGCAATGGAGATAAAAGGTTGCTCAAGTAGTTAAAGCAAAATGAAGAGAAGGGGAAGAATATTGAGAACTGACTGAACAAACAAAATTAAAAACGAATTGTCCAAAAATTGATATTCATCCTCCAAGATCCAAGAGTTTATAAGGATTTTTGATAGCCATTTAGCGCCCCCTGGTGGACAGATGAGGCCTCCCCAGTATTAACACACAGTAAAAATAGTATTGAACTTTATCCAGCCTCTGCAGAAGTCTCCACTCAGATTACCAGGTACCATTCTAGTTGAATCTAGTTAAAGACAGACCTCTCAAATGCCTAACAAATCACTCAACAGGAGGTAGTACAAATGATCAAATGCTCAATTGGGGTGGTTAATACTGACCTGAGAATTCAGAACAGACATTTAAGAGGTGGGTTAAGACTTCATGCATATAAAACAGAACCATTTCTTTAACCTTACTGAAGGGAGAGCATCTAGGTCAGAGGCAATCATAAACATCCTGGAAAGAGTGACTGGCACATATTTAAAAATTTGAAACCCTTAGGTAATGGAGAATCTACAAAGGCTTGAGTGGGGGTGACGACCAATCTGACATTAGAATATAAAAAGAAATGATTAATATGACCAAGTGACTAAACTACTAAAGGATAATAAAACAATGAAAACCAGTTTTGAAGTCAATAATGGAATAATCCAAAATGAGTTAGCTGATATTAAATGCTCACTGCATGGCTAAACACAACATAAGCGTTGCAGTTTGTTAGCTCAATGTTAATTTTTCTTTTTTCCTGAGCCTATGTTGGGGTGAAGGATACCCAGAGCCCAATCTAACATTCTAGTACTGCTGGTATGAATTTTATTTGCACGTTTTATCAGGAGCACACACAGAAGTGCTGTTAGTTCACTCTAATCTGGCCATTCATTTACTTTCCCAGGTTCATTAAATTTACCTTTCAAATACCAAGGAGGGCTCTATGCTATCCAGAGAACCCATCACCCTCAACTAAACACATAATGTTCCTGCTAGTTGTAATTTTAACTCCTACTCCTCGTGATAACTTCCCTTCCACAAGGACAATTAACAACCACCTAAGATCTAACAGAATCAGAAGATAAATAATCCTTACACCCAAAAGGCCAAACAATTTTTATTTTCAAAAACAACTTTATTCATGACACATATTAAAAAAAAACTCCCATCCCCTGGAAATGAGCTAAAAAAATAAACAAAATCCACCTCCCACCTCCCTGTTCCCACTTCCTCCCATTCCCTCCAAATAAAAGGGGAAAAAAATAAAAGGCAAAGGAAAAAAAAAATGGAAAAAAAAAGTCCCCAAACCCCCCAAAACAAAGTAGTGCATTTCCCCAGGGGAAAGGGGAATTTACACTGGAGCCGCTGGGAGCGGAACGGAGATCTTCCGGCTACAGAAACCTGCAAAGAAAGACACTCAAAACAGAAAAAGAAACACAAAAGGAAACAAAATAGATCACCAGGCAATCTGGAGGGGCAGGAAGTTGGAAAAGAGGGGTGGGATGGGTGGTAGACCTGGCAGGACAGGAGCAGGCAGGAGGGGACTGTGAAAGTTAGGGAGAAGATGGAGGGAAGGTAACAAGCAGAACAGTTTGGTGTCCTTCCAGAGCCCTGGGTAAAAAAAACCCTCCTACCTCCCATGTCCACCTACCCTTGAGCAGCCCCCAAGGGGGTGAAGTGGGACAGGGAAACAGGGGGAGCAGCTTGCGCCGTTGATACGTGTCCATGGAGAATCCCCAGAGTGTATAAGCAGCCCCCTGCCCCACTCCCTGGGCCTTTCCCTACTCCCCAAAGCAGGTCCCTCCTCAGCAGTTAGTTATGGGATTCTCCCCCCTTCCACAGTGTATCTTTTTTTTTTTTTTTAATATTTTTTTTTCCATCAAGGTCATCTTCTGTTTTTCTTTTTTTTTTTTTTAATTCTTTTTTTTTCCTTCTTTCCTCTTTTTTTCCTCTCTCTCCTCCTAATACACACTTTTTTTAGTAAGGGGAATACCATGAAGTCGCTCTAGCCCGGCCCCTGGAAGAAAGAAGGAGAGTTAGGTGTTAACATTATCACTAGGTAGTTCAGTAAAATCCCTCCCCGTGGGCCCTTGCCCCAGTTACTGTGAAGGGAAGGGGGGAAAGAAGTTTGCAAGTGTCCTAAAAACGACCACACAATCCCAGAAATAGTGACACAGCTGGTAAATGGGAGGGGGGATTAATAGAAAACTTCTTTAAACAGTGGCAATAGAGAAATGCATCTGAGACATAGGGGCAAGAAAAAGGACTCATTGTGTATCCAGTTTTCAATTCTCCACAGCTTTTAAACTCTAGGCCCTCCCCATCGTATCTGCTCTCACTCCTGGGAGCAGACAGGTAAATGTTATAAAAAGCCCCGGTCTATATGCCTAACTTATCTATGTGAGTTAAGAGAAAGAGTAAAGCAAAATTATATGGGCATGACACTAGGCCCAGTTAGAAAATTTATCTTGCAAAAGACTGGCTAATAAATATCTCAATATCCTCCCACATAGCTATTGAGGAGGAACAACTAGGCCTCTGGTATTCTGCCAAGGGACATTTAAACTTCAATACCTCCCTAACTCTAGGAAAAGTAGCAAATGTACAAGCAGTGTTTTCAATACTCTGAGGCCTTATTCTTCCAGGCCTTCTGTGTAAACACCTTCACTGCCAACAACTCTCAAGGAAGAGGCTGGGGGAAAAGTATCTCTCAGAACAGAGTGGAGAGATCCAGCCCTTATCACCAATTCCTGCTCCAGAAAGATGATGAGACTGGCCGCCTGGCCTGCAACTACCTTCCTCACCCTGCACAGGCAGGAGACCAAGTCCCTGGAGGCTGAGGGGAGGGTAAGGGAGGGAGGTTCCTCAGATCAGGAGAGAAGGAAGCATACAGGGCGCATGGGAGACGGGGGAGAGGAGCAGCCCATCTATCCTGACCTGTAGACGCGACCCCGGGGCCTGCTGTTGAAACCACTGTAGAATCTAGAGCGGGAACTATTGTAGTTGGTGGTCCGGGCACGGTATCGGGCTCGTGGGAAACCCCGGTCTGTTGTGCTGATGCCTGGTCTGTTGGTTCGTTTTGGGATCACCTGAAAGTGAGGGATGTACAACAGAGAGCCTGAGAGTCAATCTGGAGAGTTTATAAAAATCAGAACAACAATGAGCATGGTGCTTACCTTGATTTGTCTTCCTCTAAACAGGGACTCATCTAAGGCCAGGGAAGTCCTCACTGACTCTTTGTCTGAGAACTCTATATATGCAAACCTGAAAAAGAGTTAATTGTCACTTTAGCTACCTGAGCTTGCAAATAGCAGCTCATAGATAAAATCCAACTTGTAGACATGCTTTGTTTGGATACAATGTATTTACATTTTAATTATTGGTCAAAACAAATTTTAATGGAAGATTTTAATCAAAATTATAAAATAGGATTCGCAGGACCTGGACTTCCATATAGTGGAACCAGCTGGGGTCAAGAAGCTGTTCCACACCTAGCTTTCATGTGTTTTCCGTCTGGCCTCTTAAGGCATTTATGTGCAACCCTAATATATGAGTGAATCAACATTAATGCCATATGTTAAAAGACAAAGACCACTTGTTTCAACAGCAAGTTAACTTAGTGCTCAATATAAAACACAATCTATTTTTAAAGCATGATGAAAATGACCTCAACTTACGTCCATACTTACCCTTTGGGGTGGCCACTAAATTTGTCACAGAGTATGGTAACACGGTTGACTGAGCCACAGCCATGAAAGTGTGCTTCCAGTTCTTCTGCTGTTGCACCATAGTCCACCTATGGGGCAGGGGTGAGTACACGACATAGTTACTGGACAAACTCCTGTCTCAACAGGTATCTTGCTAGCCTCTGGGCTGGGCCATCCATACACACCAAGCATATCAAATCTGGTTCTCTTAAGGAACTAATCTTTTTTCTTTCCAACCTGAGAGCCTCTAGTGATTGCCATTACCTTTTACTTCCTCTCAACCCTCCCTCTTCCTCCACTCCCCAAATCCACCAACTATCCTGGAAATGTTCCTTTCAAGACTATTAAATAACTCCTCCAAATAAGAGCTTTACCCAACCTCCATCAGGACCTTAGTACATACATTGCCAACATAGATAGAACGAGCATCAGCCTCCATCTTCTCCTCGATAGACATGATTACTGGGCCAGCTTTGAAGAAAAAGAAAACAGACACACACAACACTTGTTTTCTACTTGACCAGTATATGCACCACCACCACCACCACGAATGAACACAAAGATTTTTGTCTGCTCTTTGCTGTGATTACCTGCAATACGGTCAAACACACAGTAGGTGCTCACTAAATGTCTGACAAATTAGGAAATAGGTTAATACATTCTTCAAAGTCAATGAAAACAGTATAGGAATCCCCTCCCACCCCCAAATTAAGTCCTCATTGAATAGCTTCGGTTGAAATGATTTGAAAACTGAACAAAATTAAGTGGGACTTGACATTATTCTAGATTAAAGGGAAAGCCCCTGCAGCTGAGCAGTTTCTCTTGGGACTCCGTACTAAAGAATCTCCAACTTAAGTAAGAACTATTAGACTTGAAGGTCAAATGCCTGCTGGCAACCTCCACAAAGGGTAGAGGTAGACCAAGAACAAAGAGAAACACATTTGTAACAGGGACAAAGGGAGGCACAAGTCAACCACCACCAAAACACAGCTTCTGTCTCACAAAGGTCAGAGGAACACAGGATGGACTATGACCGCGGCATCTGACCGGTGATTACTCAGACAAGCAGCTCCAAGGTCCCGAGCTTATGATCCCATATAACCCGTGCTCCCACAACCCTTCCGATCCGAGGACCCCAGCTCCCCGCTGGTTACTCACCATTGCCTGGAGGTGGACTCATATTCATCTGCTTCTCTACCTCGTTCTGTAGCTCCTTTAGCTTCTCGGCTTCTTCCTCCATCTCCCTGACTCGAGCTTTAATCGCTTCCAGCTCCTACAATGAGTGGGGACGGTATGGAGAAGAGCTTAGGAGGAACCAACGCAGGGGTTCTGCCCTGCTCTCAGTCAGCGGCCCCAGCCATGCTCGGCCATTTCCCTCGCCTCACGCGAGGATCATGATGAGAAAAAAAGCATGCTACCCTTTCTAGAACAACACTAGGTACCCATGACGCCCGAATCAACCCAGACGGGCCTCTTCAGGCGGTCAAGAATCTGTCGCCGGCCCGGCCCCAGCCACGTTATTCTCCGCCCCCACCCCCCCACCCCCCGCCCGCCTCCCGCTCGTCTCAGCTCTGGGCCTCCCGCGATCCGGCCAGCCGCTTGTCCGCCAGCTAGCTCGCCCTTCTTCCCTCACCGGGTCCTCAATGGCGCCGTCCCCCGGGTCACCCTCGACCAGTCCCGGCTCCTCCTCCTCCTCTTGGCTGCCGGGGGCTCCCGAGCCAGGCCCAGGACCCGGAGCTCCCGGGGGGGCGCGGGGCCGGGGCGGCTCCTCTTCAGGCTCGGGCTCTGGCTCGGGCTCCAGCAGCAACTCCTCAGGCTCCAGTTCCTCAGACTCCAGGCCGTTCCCGTAGTCCCCTGCGCCCCCCGGGGCCCCCTCCCCGGCCTCCCCACCGGCCCCGGGCACAAGATGGCGCCGCCGCCCCGGCCCGGAGCCCCGACCGCCCGCAGCCCCCGCTGCCGCTGCCGCCGCCGCCGCCGCCGCCATCGCCGCTCAGACTGGGGCCCGCCGCCCAACGATTGGAGAGCTGCGCCGGCCACGCCGAGGACTCATTAGCCAAGCAGCCTGCTCATCACCACGAGCTAGTACTTCATTGGGGAGTATTACTTGGCAATCAAATAAGACCCAACCTCCAAGGCGGGTATTACGCCAAATTCTCAAACCCCGGTAGGTGAAACTGACCTGTCAATTAACACACGTTCCCACCTCCTCTCAAGTCTTTAGGCAACAATACTGCCACGCTGTGACGACATTCCTGCTTCTCCCGCCCATGGGCGGGTC
>PVJL010009262.1:0-58888 GCA_004026885.1 Lyroderma lyra
GGATAGTGTTGGATAAGGTTAACAGAGTAGTTAGGGCCAAATCAAGTAAGACTTTGTGAATCATCTTAAGTATTTTGGTTTATCTCCAAAAGACATTGGAAAGCCTCATATTTAATGAAGGAATGGTATGATTTGTATCTTGACAAGACCTTTTTGTCTACAGTGTGGAAGAAAGACTTGAAAAGGGCAAAGTAGAAGGGGCATTAATTAGGAATCCAGTGCAGCTGTCTAGGTGAGAAATGACAATAGCTTAAATGAGATGAAATATGAAAAAGGTGGAAAAAGTGATAGATTTGAGAGGTATTTTGAAGTACAGCTAATATGTAGTGGTGATGGATTAAATTTGGAGGGGTGAGGGAAACGAAGGTGCCAAAAAATGTCCTTAAGTCTCTGGTTGGCTGAGCCACAGGATGATTGTGACAAGTAGAGATGACTAGGACAGGCCCAGACTTAAAGGACATCAATTGTTCAGTTTTAGATATTGTTGAGTTTCAAAGTGCTTTTGATGTATCCAAGCGAGATGATAAGGTAGTTCTAGGCAGAGACCTTGAGCTCAAAGAGAAGAATTCTGGGTTAGAGTTAAAAACTCAGAATTCGTCTATATGTGGGAAGTCATCAAATCCAGGTGTATAAATTAGATATGATAAGATAAAATTAGAGAGTAAGAAGAGGACAAGACCCTAAAGAGCCCCAACCAATGGTGGCTGTGTAAATAAGTAAAAGCAAAGAAGACTGAAGAGGGGAATCCAGGGGTATAGCAGTAAAACCAACAATAGCGTCATGGAAACTAAGACAAGAGAGTTGTCAACAGTGATTGTTGTGAGAGGAAGCCAAGTCAAATGAGAACAACAAAAATTATTTTATTTAGCATTATAAAGTAATTGATATTGGGATAGAAACCAGATTGAAATGAAGCAGAGATGATAAACATAGGAAATTTGTTCAATAGCTTTGGCTATAAAAGGGAGACATTGCAGTTAGATAAAGAATGGTTGAAGGAGATCTCTTTTTCAAGATGGAAAAAACTTGAGTGTCTTCAAATGTCAGTGAGAATAAAGGGAGATAGGAGAGGATGAAATATACAAAAAGACTGATAATATAAAATTCAGAGAAGGCAAATATTACAAGACCCAAAATATAAATGGGAAGAATAACTGTATTTAGTATCACCAGGTATATAAAAAAGAACTCAACCTCTATAACTTATGATTAGAAAATGAATATGGAATAAAAACAAAGATCTTGGAAATAAAATATATCCCAGCTATAAAATAATAGATGAAAAGTGGACTTGATTCACATAAGAAGTGAATTAATGGTCTGAAAGATTGAGTAAAGGATTTGCCCAGATAGTGGTACAGAAAAAAAGCTAGAAAGTATGGCAAAAATGTTAGGAAGTATGGAGGAAAGATTGTAAGTTTCTTTATCTATGTAATAGTAGTTTCAAAAAGAGAGGATAGGAAGAAAATGGAAGAGAAGTAATATTTGAAAAAATAATGGTCAAAAATTTTTCAAACATGGTCCACATATTGAAAGACACCGGTATTTCAAATATTCTTAAACAAGCACACACACATTTCACAGTAAAATTTCAAAATATTAAGGACATGTAGGAAACTCTAGAAATGTACCAGAAGAAAGAGATGGATTATCAACAAAAGAATAAAAATTGTAGTTATCAATCATTGAGTTGGATTCTGAGGAAGACAGAGGGAAGTAAATGAAGCTCCTGTCCTCTTGGCTTTTACCAGACACATGGTAATACTGACAAATTCAGAGAAAAAGTAATGCATTAATCTGTGATAAATGATGGTCAAAAGATGCAAGCCAAGGATATGCAAGTACAATGTATACAGTGCTCTAAATTTTAGAAAGTTGATTTTTTTCACTCCTACACAAATAGTTATTGAGGACTTCTTCTGTACAAAACACTTCATGTAACCCCCAGGGTAAATGACAAGAATGAAAAAAGATGTTTTCTGCCCTCATAGAACTACAATCTAATACATTTTAATTTTACAGTACCTAGCCAACTGTAGGATCTCTGTAGAAACATGGTTAATGACTCTGCTGTATAGAAAATTAAGCTACCTTTCAATGTTTATAACCAAGGTAAAGGAGAAAATGGGAAAAATGGCTCAGCTTGGATCACTGCCATCTTTAAATGCTCATGCACTGAGCCTTAACCATACAGCTACACATTCTGAACGTTCTTGATTCACTCTCTTACTAACTTTATGTGAAATACACCCCCAGATGTGCTATGGCCATCTCAGCAGTTGTGCCAATACTGTGCATTATTAATACAGGCCTACCATAAAATAGTACCTGAAAATTAGTCAGTAAATATTTTCAACTCACAGTATTGAAAATGTAGATGCATTGAATAGTTCATTCAGGTCTTTTCTTTCAAATAACTGACATTATAAAATTTTACCTTGTAGAAAACAAAACTCAAGTATCCCCTTAAATCTATATTGATCTTAAATAAATATAATAAACATTATTTATTCAGCACCCACTGCATACAAAGAACTCTATCTGCATGCTATATGCATGAAGCACTACGTATCGTATGCATCATATTGCTCATTTGTTGTGTTAATATGTGTTTTAATCAAAACTACTCAATTTTGGCAGAACTAGAATCCAATTTAACTTGGTAATCAGGACTCCTGCTTTTTGATACATTGTACTGTGTTTCCAACTTTGCACTTTTTGAAGAGCTTTTTATATCCATTTGTCTCATAATATGCACAGGAATGTTATTAATTTCATTTTACCAAAAAACAAACAAATAATAAATTTGGGAACTAACATTTAATACAAATTGTGTGCTATTTTAATTTTCCGTTTTATTGTTGTATTTTCTTTGAGGCCATTTTCTTACTTTAGTTCTTGTACTCTTCACTTTCATTGTTATTGTGATTAAAAATCAGATAACATTCCCCTTTATGACTGTTAAAATAAATATTATATTAAGTGTGCAAAATTTAAATAAATATTCATACTTGTATTTGTTTCAGAAAAGATAGAAACATCTATTTCTTTCTATCTATCTATCCATCTATCTATCGATTGATCTATCTATCTGTTGTACAATATTTCTGGAGTCACCCAAAAATATATAATCTTTGATGAAAGAATGAATTTGCAAGCCAACAGTTTTCACTCTAGCCAGCAATGATAAGAACAGCTATGAAAGGGGAAAATTGACCAAAAAAAAAAAAATTAAAAACAAAGGCTTGGAGAGGTATGGCTCAAACCTGTCAGTGTCACTCCAGGTTTCTTCTCACAGGGAAATATAGCATCAGTGAGTTCTATTTTATTTTTTATTTTTAAATTTTTTTTTGTTCTTTTCTCTATCTGGAAGAGACTCTGTTCTAAAGCCTGGAAAATAGCAACAAGATAAAGGCTACATAGACACCCCATTTGCTGTCCACCATAGACAGGCTCTGTAGTTTTGCTTTTCTTTTTGGAAGGGCTTCTTCCTCTATCCTTTGACAGTGATTGACAGCTACAACAAGTTGTTGTGTCAAAGCTCCTGCAAGTCAATTATGAAAATGATGTGCATTTGCTCAAAGATGATTGTAAATTGCTTCTGGCTGATCAGAATAATGAGTTGCAGTGATGTTAATCAACATTGGGCATATATAGTACCTTGTTCCTGCTATCATGTTTGCAGCTGCAAGTAGTTCACCCAAATGGGAGCGTTTTCAGAGTTTTCATGAGTTGAGACAGGATGCTCACAATGGGGACCTTATTGGAGGAGGGAAGGACTGGCCTCAAGGAGAGTAGGTGGAACAAAACACCTCTCATTTTGCTTCAGCTGCATAAGCCATTATGTTTACCAGTCCCCTATGTCTTTGGCTGAGAAAAGCAGACAGAAAGGCAACATTATTTAGAGCCTTTTCTTATGTGTAAAGTGTTTTATCATTGCATCCTCATGGGAATACTGTGAAGGGACTGTTGTTAGACCAATATAATAGATGAACACATTGATACTAGGAAATCGCCCACCATTGCACAGACCGTGGGTAAGATAGGATTTAAATTTCATCTAATTAATTTTAAAGTGCATTCCACTAAACCAGTGTTACCAAAGTATGTCTCCAGATCTGCTTTAGGTTCTCTCATATGTACATTATTAAAGTTCAGCTTCTCTGACTGCACTCAACACATACTCAGTCAGGATCTCTGTGGTGGTGGTGGTGGGGGCAGGGGCGGGGGATGTGAGCTATTTCCCAGGCAGGAACTGTTGTCACAGGCAATTCCATGTCATTGTCATGCACACTGGAGCGTGATGGCAAAATCACCTTACCTTGACTATTCCTCCTTTCTCGCAAAACGCTAAAAACTCATCACAGGTGTTTCAACTGACCACGAAAGCTTACTAATTTGGCTTTTTTCACCGTATCTGGGGAGGTTTAGTTTTGATTTTTCTCTAGAAGTTGAATACCATTTCAGCTTATTGATTCATAACTCGGAACTTTCCCATTTTATCCTCTCTTCTATAAATTGCTTTGTATGTCAGGCTAATGTTTTGTTTTACTTTGTTTTTTACTCAAATAGTTTAGGTGGGGCTTTGAACAAGGATAAGGTGAAATCACATAACCCACAGTATCACATGGTGCAGTGTGCCTTGTCCAGAATCTAGGACTAGAAGTCAAAGAGTGAATTCTAACATTGAATTTTTTTTTAAAGTGACTCTATGACTTTGTTGTCACTTGATCTGAGTCATTTTTTCCTAATAATAATAGAAAATATTAATTGTGACCACAAAATTAACTTAAGTTTGGACTGGAAATGAGACATTGGCTTGCAAAACCCAAATCAAAAATAGATTTGCCATTTCTCAAAATGTTAGAAAAAATAGAGTTGCAAGGCAAAGAAAAAAAAAGATTACTCCAAAAAATTTACACGCTATTTATTATATCCCCAAACTGAAAACAACACAAATGTTCACCAACTCATGAATGGATAAATAAAAGTGGTAAATCCATGCAATGGGATGTTATTTTTCACCCAAAGGAATGTAGGATGGATGCATGATACAACATGAATGACCCTTAAAAGCATTATGCTAAGTGAAAGATGCTAATTACGTAAACCCCCCACATATTGTGTGATTTCATTTATATGATGTGGTAGGATAGGAAAATCTATACAGACAGAAAGCAGGTTAGTGGTTGCATAATGGGGAGGAGGAATGCAGAATGACTGCTAATGGTCATGGGGGTGGGGGGACAGTTGGCACAAATGTTCTAAAATTGATTGTAGCAATACTTGCACAATTCTGCGAGTATACTAAGAAGTGCTCATTTGCACACTTTCAAGGGCTGAGTTGTATGATGTTTTAATCGTACCTCAAGGAAATGACTAAAAGTGATGTATTGGAAAATAATAAATCACACAGAGATTGCATTAAATTGTGTTTACTCAGAGCAGTTGTTTACAGGAATGTATGCTTTTTTCTTACTTTTGGAATAAAAAATTATTAGCAATGAAGCAACTTTCAGTCCGTCTGAATGCTGAGGAAACTAAGGAAGTTTGGAAATTTGTAAATATGCGAATACTGTGATAGGAGCCATCACACTGGGTTTTGGAATCTAGGTTCACCAGTACTGATCTGGTGTTTAAATCCATCCCTGACTGTCATAATAAAGGACAATGACAAAGGTTAATCTGGCACAGTACATGCTGGATGGATTAAAGCAGTGAGAGCATAGCACCAAGGAGAAAAGCTTACACATCGGGCACAGTAACCAGCCATTGAATGAGAAGTTTCTTTCCGTGTCCCTGAAATACATTTTCTCCCAGAAATCCATTTTGGAATTTGGAACAAACTAGACATAATGATAATCTTATTTTAAGTGCAAGTATATAATTTTAGTACAAGAAGAAAGGGCTAAAGACCCTGTTTGATTTAATTCCAGACTCAGGCTCTAATTCTATGACATGGACATCTTACATATTCTCTGTTCTTCTGCCATCCTCAGCAATAATGAGCTGCTTTGCTCTGGGAATATGATGGTTGGGTTACATGAACCCTGGAAGCCTGGGATGTTTTGTCTGTTTCTGTTTGTATGCGCTTTAATGCCTTCTGACTCTGACACCACCCAAACCCACGTGGCAGAGCTAAGTCACTTCTGATAAATCTCATCAACTTTTGGGTAACCCCTGAAAAATTCTTTCAGTTTCATCTCTAGCATTACTTGAATATTTTCTTACCTAGTCTTTACTCTTAAGACATGATGCTATTGTTGAATGCAGTAAGAAATGATAGAAATGAACATTAGCACAATACTACACATTTCTTTGTTTGCAATTGAATGCCTGAAATAACCTTTTGTGGTAGGTGTTATACTCCCCACTTTAGAAATAAAGAAACAATTTTTGAGAGGAAAAAGAACTTGCTTACAGTCACATAATTAAGAAATGAAGAGGGGTTTCAAGTTTGTCTACAAATCTTTTTTTTTTTTTCCTGGTTCACACTGATTGGCTTTACTAGCAAGTTTTATAGACAAGTTCATAACAATGTTAAATTTCTATAAGAGATCTTACCAAATTGTGGTTCAGATAGCAGGAAGGGCATGAATAGATATCTATTTTAGCATTGAAAGGAATACTAACATTGATTAAGGACTGATTAGGTAGCAATTGATTTTACACACATGACAAAAGGTATGGACATTGATCCTTTAAGTTATAGATAGGACAAATGAGGCACAAGATAGCCAACTTGGGAGTGTCTACTTTGCTGTTAAAAGGCATTTTGTCTATCTTTAGAGTCTATGCCTTTTTCATTATTCCTATAGCATATGTATTTAGGAAAAAAATTGAAAAGAAAGACTCTTGAACTGGAAAGGAAGGAATTAACAGGTCTAAGTAAGGCCACATGTAGATAAAGTCTATATTTCCAAGTGTCTTAAAGACCAATATTAAGAGCTTAACTTTGAATTTGTAATTATCTTTTTCAAGAAATTGAGGGGTTTGATTTGCCAGGTAGTAAATTCACTTTGGGAATAGAACTTTTGTTGCACTTACTGTATCCAGGAAGCCTATAAATTTTGTAATGCCAAGCTCTGTGTATATGATGACAAATGGAGATTTGACTTCAGGTAGAATATATATTTTTGTATCACATGCAGTATTTGAAAACTTAATATAATTCTAAGAATTATGTGACATTCAGAACTGTACAGCATAGTAACATAGAAATAAGAGATGAGAGTCTCACCCAGTTTGAAAGTAGGATTTTTCTGCAAGGTTTGTTGGTGCAGACCATGCCTTGGCTATATTCTCAAGATCCAGTCAAATTTAGTCAGGACCAAAACAGGAAACGGAGGGAAGCTGATGATGAAAAAGCAAGAAGGCAAGAAAGAGAAGATTCCTTTTCAGTTGCAACTTCATTTGTAGGCATATATCCGGTGAAGAGATATTCTGGGAAGGGGAGAGTGGCACCACTTTTACTGAGATGGGCTTCAGCATGTCAGGTGGCTGATTGAGCAACTTGTAACTGTAGTATATAAGTAAGAGACAGGAACCCACAGAGACTTACAATTATTGACTCAAGAGAAAAAACTATGGCAGTGTTTTCCAAAGTGGGTGCTTCATTAGATATTATACAGGGAACAAAAGAGTTTCCATGTTTAAACAAATTTGGAAAACTTATAGTCAATCAACATTAAACTGTTCTCTTGACTGCGTACGTTTTTAGAACTTTGAATGTTTTAATATGCATTTTAAATCTCCAAGGGAACAATAAAATATGCAGTATTTCTAAAACTTGTTCGGTTTCAGATCATTTACTTTTGTTTAGCAACCAAAGCAATCAATGTTCAATGGGACAGAAATTTGGGAATCACTAGTTAACAGAAGAGTCTTTGATGCTGTATGATCTTGGGTTTAATTGCAGCTTATCAGGAATAGTTATAGAATTATGGGACAGTCACACCTTCATTATCTGCTTTCCAAGTATTAAATGAAAATGATTATACTACTCCAGATAACTGCTGTGAGGAGTAAATAGATATATAAAAGCTCTTATTATAGGTCTTGGCTCATGCTTAGCTCACAATCCACGGTTGCTGTTAACATTGTCAACATACAAAAAGAAAAGGAGCAGAATCTTAGTGCTATATTCAACAAAGTGGCATCAAAAGGAGGGTTAAGAATTTTATAAGTTTATCAGAGATGTCATACCTTTTTTAATTCTAGAAAGTCAGTGAATACTAATTAAGGCAGAGGAGTGAAGGAAGGCATGGTAAGAAAGGAGATCCATAAGGAAGAATAACTGAGTCCCCACAATGAGACAGGATAGGAGCTGCCTTCATACCGGAGGTGCTGAGATGGTTAAACCAGTGTCCCTGTTATTGCAGAACTTCAGTGTAGTTGGTGCAGACAGTTGGATAGTTAAGATGTGTTTTACTCATGACTGTAAGATGTCATCTTAAAATGTTGAGTAGCATCAGCTTATAGAAAGGGTGATGGGAATTTCTGGTCCATTCCTCATCAATACCCTCTTTCTTCTAACCTAGCCATGTTTTCTTTAACTCATTTAGATTGGATATCATTAAAGTTATAAGTCTATGCCAGGAAGATGGCTTTTCAATGTATTAATTATTTATGGTTTCTGTTTTTGAAAAAAAAAAGAGAAGGGAGTTTAATACAACAAAGAGAAATAATAATGGCTATGTATTGACAATAAATATTTTTTCTTTGGGTTCTTGATCCATTGCTGTTATAATATTAAATGCTAAAATCAATATTTTACCTTCCTTGTGTGTTGGTTACTAACTTGAAAATTAAGGTAATCTAGTCTACATAGTACTTGACCAAGAAAAAGTAGTGTCTGTTTAAAATTACTATTCACTCGTCCTTTTCTTTCCTCTAAACTCTCAAATTTGTTCTTTGATTGTTTTGTTTTTTCTTTTACTCATCCTGATACTTTCAACTGAAGTCACTGAATTATCAGATGATCTTCCAAGGACATACTAAGCACATTTCCAATCCTGTTGGTGCTTATGTGATGATACAACAATGTGGACAACAGCTCTTTCAAGCTAGAGGACACACGTTTTTTTGTTTTTTTGTTTTTTTTGTTACTGAATATATTTTACAACCTATGCCAAGAATGCTGTATGTATATAAAAACCATACCAATAATAAGTACCTCTTTAATTACTGCTTACGTGTTTATTGTTTCTGTTTAGTTACCATCGTTTTCTTCTTAATGAGAATCACTTCACTATACTGCAGACTCAAGCTCATTAGATCTGTTTGTTAACTTGAAAAGAGACAAAGTTCTGGGCCATAGTTTGATCATTGAAAGTGCATCATATTCAATGGAGGTAGACAAAAGGGGGAATTGCTGTGGCTTTATAAAGTTGTGAGACTAGAAAAGCAAATTATTTCATAGCTATTCTAGTACAATAAGGAACTAAAAATATCTTCTTCCTACCTTGCCCTAATTGTTCAGATAGTGATGTTTTTACTAATGTATTGCTGTGTGATGACTTTACTTTTAAATGTGTCAGTCTTGGAAACAAAAAAGAGAATCAGCATATTTCTATATTTTCTATAAGCCTGACAACTTTTAAACTTTTCCTCCTTTTATAGCCATAGAGCTTAAGAATTTTAGAATTCATATACTTCAATCTCCTTATTTTTTCCTATTCATCACCAGGACAAAACTCAAGACCTTTAGTTTAGCATTCCAGCTTATTTGTAGTATATTCCTCTCTTGCTCTAAGTGCCCATGTGCCCTATACTAGACAAAATGGAGTGCTTCATCTTGTCAGTGCACATCCTTTAGTGATAGTGCACCTTGGCATCTCAGTGATTTTTGTCTGCAATCATTCTATTTCCTTCTTTTGTCTGACAAAATTCTACTAAACTTTACAATTGAGCTTTTATGTAAAGTATTCTACGAGTCATACCCAAATGAGCTCAATTGTAACATCTTCTATTTCATTTTTATTCCATTGTAATATAATCTTTCTACAAATCTGATTGTCTGTTATTTGAAAATAAAGGTCACATTTTATTCATTTTTTGTTATTAGAGTCTAGATCTAGAGTGAAAATCAAATAGTCACAGATTTCAATCCTCTTTTAACATTTACTGTATGTGATTTTGAATAAGTTTACAAAACCTGTAAAATTGAGATAATATTCAATTTGCCCAGGTGTTGTTAGAATTCCTCTTTTTATATGTAAAGAACTTAGCATAATGTCTGAAACATAGCAAATATTCAATTAACTCTTGCTAAATTATTGTAGGTAAAAACTTCAGACATGTATTTTTACTCACTGACAATATTTTACCTGTTTATTGTTTTCTTAAAGGCAATTTCATTTCTATTTGAAGTTTACATTGAAGATTTATCTGTTTTTGTTTTGGTTCATTTGTGCATGAAGTCCTTTCTATGCCAGATATGTATGTATGGATACACACACATACACACACACACACACACACACACACACATAGGTATATCACTTTTCTCTCTCTCTCTGTGTCTCTCTCTCTCTTTCTCTGTCTCTCTCTCTGTCTCTATCTATCTATCTATCTATCTATCTATCTATCCAAAGTACCTGTTAGTAAAACAGAATCTCTAGTTCTCTCAGACTAAGGGAGACTGACCATGGTCTTTGTAAGTGTAGCATCTGATACGTAAACCTGATTTACCTAGTCTTACATTAGAAGATAGGCCTAGCTAGGGTGATGTCATAGTTTCCACCTTTATGTGGAAAGGTCAAGGGTCATTTATTTTATGATCTTCTCTTGTTTTTTGATCCACAGCTTTATAAACGCTTCTCCCCTAGTTCAGATCCTGACAGAGCCAAGTAATGGCTATTTTAAGCCTCAACTGTTCAAAAATATGAACTTACTATCAAATAGATCAGGTGGGATAATGTAAGCTCAGTAGAGATTAGTCCCTATTATTACCAAAACTACAACTAGTAAAATAATAACTAACACTTTTATAATAATTTTCAAATTACTAAATGCATCACTATGTCTTTATATAGTTTGTCGATTATCATGATTCACATTGATTGTTTTAAAGACTGTATAATGTAATAGATAAAATCATGGATATTGAGATTTAAGCCCTGGTTTGAATTTCTGTTTGGACACATAGTAGCTTCATAACTTTGGATAGGTTATTAATACCTCTGAAGTCTCGATTTTATGTTTGGAAAATGAGAATAATAATTTCTGCGGCATAACATGTTGTAAGGATTATATAAGAAAATGTAAGTACAGAATTTAGACCAGTGTGAACACCCACTCCGCTGTTAGATTGTCCTTGCTATTGATCTGGTTAACTTCTTTTTCCAACTCATCAAATAAAGTTTACTCTGTCCCGATGTGAAGATATTCTTTTTGAAGATCTTCCTCTTGGTGCGACCCATTCTCTGAGTTTCCCATCGCTTTCTTCTCAAGCGTATACTTTGGCTTTCAATAAATCACTTTTGCTTCCTTGCATCTGTCACACTCTTGAATTTTCTTATATGAAGATAAGACCCTGGTCGTCACTACTTTAGCTTGAGTCCTTTCTTGGACATCCCCATGAGCCTCTGGTGACATCTCTGATGACTACGAAGAGACATCTTCACCAGTGTCTGGACTGATCTTCCCAAGGCACCGTAGGAAAATCTTTTTCTATACCTGAAGATTCACCACTTAGTAGCATCTTAACTAACCAGAAAGATTTTAAATTGGACAGTCTGAAATGAAAAAACTACTACTACTGCTACTACTACTATTCCTACTACTACTACTATTTTACTAATTTTTGCAATATGGCCTGGGCCCAATATAAACTAGGGGACAAGGGAAACTGTCCTAAAAATGGGACCCTAAATTATGATACAATTCTCCAATAGGATGTCTTCTGTAAATGAGAAGGAAAATGGACAGAGATTCCATGTGTACAGACCTTCATGGCTCTCTATCAAGACCCAGGAAAACAGGGAGTTCCCTGGTGGTGTAGTGGCTAAGGCTTCGGCGCTGTCAACGCTGCGGCCTGGATTCGATTCCCAGCCAGGGAACTACTCACATAACAAGACCCAGGAAAAGAAAAACTACTGTAAAATACATTTTGCTCACACTCCCCTGGCATCTCCACCTAACCCCCTGCTGTAAGGAACACCATTGTCCTGGCAGAGAATGGGTCAGAAAGAGCTGCCAGTTCCAGGGCCAGAACACCAAGTTTCCTCAGCTTCCACCTCTCCCTCTTCTCCATCTACAAGTTTTCCTACCTCACCTACTCTCTATGCTTCGCTATAACTCCCCTTGGCAAAGGACATGGCTCACCCTAGCCCTGCAGGACATACACAGATTGGAGCTTCTTACCAGCCAGATTCTACCAAACTATGTCCACTCAGAGAGGCTGCAAATGGAGATGCAAGGACCATAGGATCCATGTTTCATTCTCCATGACAGACCTTGCCCAATGCAAAATTAAGCTAGAGGGATTTTCTAAGGATCCAAGTAAATTTAGTGATGAATTTCAGGCCTTAACGATCTAACTTGGAAAGACATCCAGACATTATGTCCACTTGCTATACTCCTCAGGAAAAGCATAGAATTTAACTCATAGTCCAGACAAATAGCCAGTAGGAATATTTGAGGTCCTGAATTAGGACCCTGCCTAGAATTATCAGTTGGGACAGGAAGATCTTGCTAAAAGTGACCACATCGTGCTTTGCCTAACTGAAGTCAAGAAAAAAATGGATAGTCAAACTAATCAATTATGGAAAGGTCAAGGAGGTTACTCAGAAATGGGAAAAGTTTGACCTTGTTCCTGTCAGCTGGTCAAGACCTTCAGAAAATTTACGAATATTGACTCTTCCTTTCCTAATGGACAGCCTCTGCTTTGCAAGAATTTCATGGGTCAGAGTGCTCCTGATATTAGGAAAAAGCCACAAAAACTTCAATATGGCCCTCAGACCCCAATACGCAATAGCTTAATCGCAGGATATGGCCTTCAGAGTTTTTATCAATCAAGACCAGGCTGAGGAGAATAACAAGACCTAGCATAAAACCAGACAGGCTAGGCAACAGGCTTAAATGATTGTCACTGTCAGCAGCACCCTACAACCTCAGGGTCACCAAATAAAGGGATGATCTAAAGGGACATTCTCTGCAGCCCCAGTGGGGGTCTGCTTTAACTGTAGAAAACCAGGGCACTGGTACAACCAGTGTTCTTGCCCCAGAAAGAGCCCCCTGGACCCTGTCATCAGTGCAACTCATTAGGCCAGTGGAAGAGGGCACGTCCCTAGCTCCAAAGTAGATGGGGGCCCCAAACCTGTAGTGGTCCTATCTGAGGAGAACTGAAATGATCCAGGGTTCCTAGTGGCTCCTCACAAAAGATATCTCATGACTACGAAGAACACTGGGTGACCCTTGATGTAACAGGTAAGAAAATAGATTTTTTAATTGATACAGGAGTCAACTGTTCAGTCTTGATGTACCATTTAAAGGTCAAGCTTGCACCATCACTGGGGTAGATAGCCAATCCAGGAGAAGATACTTCACCCCACCCCTTTGAGGTCACCTCTGAGACTATCTAGTTATGCCAGAATACCCCCCTCCTTTAATAGAAAGGGAATTAATGATGATCCTGGGCACAAACATACAACTTCTTGACTCACCCCAGGAACCCAACTATTTGATGTTTCTCTTGGCTTCAGACCCCGGCCTGGCCACAGTTCCTACTGATTCCATTCTCATATATGATCAGCTATAAATCTTGCAGTATGGGATAAGGGAATGCCTGGAAAGGCTACTCAGGTTGCGTCCTATGAACATCAGGCTAAAGGAAATTGCAGTATACCCATGCAAGCACCAATACTCCTTGAGATCACCCAGGGGAATAAAACCTTTCATTGATAAACTTATTCGTCATGGGCTGGTAATCCCCTGTTAGACCCTCATCATACCCATATACTGCCTGTAACAAAGCCAATTGAAGAATATCACATGGTCCAAGACTTGAGAGACATCAGCGAGGCTGTAGTTTCCATTCACTGTATAGTCCCAAACACTTACACCCTTAGGACTCAAGTCGTTATGATGCAAGGTGGTTCAGTGGTAGAATTTTTACTTTCCACGTAGGAGGCCTCGGTTTGATTCCTGGCCAATGCACCCAAGATAGTAGAAAAGCATAAATAAGACTATATTCAAACTTACCCCTTTCCAGACACAGCTCAGTAGTGGCCACAATCTGCTGGACCCGGCTTTGGCCAGCTCACTTCCAGCCTAGGCATGCTGTTCCATATCAGGTCTACCTTGTCACTCCTCACTTGGATCATTGTCATACCATCAACCTGACACTCAGGATTATAACCTCTTTCTTTCAAATTAATTGACACCCTACTGTAAGTTACATTCTATTCCCCATATTGCTTCCATGTTTTCTCACCCTCTGGGTATTTATTCAACTTGTTCCTGGAGACTTAAGACCTATCCTCTAATCTTATATGTTATTTATCCAAAATACAATTTCTCTGTTCTAAATTTTAATCTTTACTGACTGCTTATTTTGTTCCAGGAATTGTGATTGGTGCTTTAACACATGCTGTTTAGTATATTTACTTTTCAAACCCACTGAACCTCTTTTAGGTGGAAATATTATCATCCCTGTTTGAAGATCAAGAAACCAGGGCCACCAGAGGTCAAGCACCTTCCCGACAGTTATCACAGCTTCTTGTTTGCTGGTGGAGTAAGATTTGAATCTGAGATTCTTAAAATTCAAGAGCCCTGTCTCCTAAATTCTAAGATACACTGTCTTTGTTTGAGTGCCTTGCCCAATTCCCTTTTTTACTGACACTCACTGTCAAAATTTCTCTCTCTTTCTGTCCAATTTTATCACCAATTGTCTATGCCTATTTTACTGGACTTGTCCTGTCCTGTTTTGTAGTGAAGGTGTATGTGTATATATCTAATTTCCTCTACGGGGTTCTTGATTCAATAAGAATTTACACGATTTCCTTTTCAACTTTTATTTCTAGTGGTGCTTTGCAGAGTCTTATGTGAAGCAGGTATTTAGAAAGTGTAGAATTGAACTAAAATGAATTAAATTGATTGCATTGATTCAGTGCCCACAGGTCTTCAACGGCAGAGCCTGGAGTTGGAGTCAGGTTTTCTGCTTAAATCTTTCTGTCCTTAAAACCTCCTACTGTCAAGGAAAACACACAGTCTCTGACACTTAGCAGGACCCCCTTTGGTTAGCTTACTTCAACTGTCTACCTCTTTCCGTATATATGAAATTGGGGAAAATACCTATATTGCAGATGGGTTCTAAGAATTAAAATAGAGAGTGTATGTGAAGCATTTAGCACGCGCTTAGCCCCCTTAGATGCTAGTAGTACATGTAGTAATAAATGGTAGTTTTAGTCAATCTGGGCATTTCCATTTATAAAACAATAAAAGAAGTAGGGAACCATAATTGTTCCTAGTGACTTTTGCTTTTAGCAGAAACAGGAGTGAGAAGCTATGGGTACATAAACCGAATTGCTTCTAACTAGAGTCGCTGTCGAATTTGCCGTGAGGCATCAGCAACCTTAGAAAGCACTTCTGGCACATTGAAAGGAGACTGAGCTAGTTGTAAATGAGAACCAAGGTGGTAATCCCCTCCTTGGTTTCATTCCAATTAGGCTTTAGATAGTCGGCAGAGTATGGTTGAGAAAATAAAATTACAAAAGCTTAACTCAGAACAGAATGTCAGAGTTGAAGTCTGTGTGATTCGGTTTTCAGATGCATGAAGTTGTCTATTAAGTTGCTGACTTATGAAGGGAAAATTAGAGAAACTGTAACAATGAAAGACAAAGCAGCAGCTAAAACAGAGGACGATATTTAAACAGGCCATTCACAGAGAAACCGACCAGAGTGTCTTACCCTGGCACTAGACTGAATTTGGTCTACTCTACAACATGTATCTATGATTGTGTTTTGCCTTCCAAATTTCAACAAGATAGGAAACGAAGCCCCCCAAAAACAATGAGCTGCAAATTTATCCATCTCTGCTAATAATGAAATTTGTAAGATGATTTTTGACAGGGATTATAACAAATTTACCTTTATTTAATGAAGGGCATGATATCAAACAGAATAATATAAATCAGATTGCAGAGGTGATTTAGAAATCTACTAAAAATTTATTTATTTAACACATTTTTAAAATAGATACTGTGTGTCAAGAATAATACTATAAATTTAGATACAGTGTTAAAAATGTCATACCCTGTTTTCGAATATCTCTTAGTCTGTGAGAAAGACAAATAAAGAACCATTATTTGGTGCTAGTATTCTTACATTAATGAATTACAGTTTTTCACTTATTTACTTTTCCCCAAAAGCATATTAGGCAGGTACTATTGATACCCTGGTTATAGGTTATAGATGTGAAACTCAGCAGAATGGAGAACCTGCTTTAGTGTAAGTAATAAGATGTCAGAGCTGAGATTTGGCCCTGGCTTCCAAGTTCGTACTTTTGAATTCCAGATGGGCCGTACCCTTAAGGAGTTGTTGGAAACAGTGCTGCCAGATAAAACACAGGCTATCCAATTAAATTTGATCTTCAATAAACAAAAAATAATGTCCCATGCAATATTTGGCACATATACTACAAATTACTTACTGCTTATGTGAAACTTAAATTTAACTGAGTATCCCGGCTTTTTATTTGCTAAATCTGCCAACCCCTGTGGAAGTGTAAAAGAGTATTACTTAATCTTGCTTTGCCATGAGAGAAATCAAAGAAAGGGATGACAACATTACATAACATATTTGATTTGATTTGAAAGTCATATTTGCTTCTGGCTTTTTTTTCCTGTTGCATTTAAATGTTTGTGATAGAGGTCACGCTATATCATGTATTATTTACTGCTACATGTAGTTAACATTATATCAAAACTGTATTCTTATGCCAAGAAAACCTTTATAAATAAGAATAATAATAGACTATATCTCATACCATAAAGTAAATGAGATAATATATAAATAGAATTATAAAATGTTAATTTTATAAATCCAGGCATTAGTGCCCTGCATCTAGCAAGATATAAAAGTGGAGTTGTTATATTAGTGATGAATATTGCAATTTTTGCTGCTCTTGCAACTTTTCTAGTTGTTATTGAAATAGTAAAGTGATAGTATTGATCCCCACAGTAAAATTCTGATATGGCCATGGCAGGGAAAATGATGATATTGGAGTGATGAATAGCTTATTGAGGAAACAAAGGTCATGGCTATGATTCAGGTCTTCCCCATCTTAATTCAGAACTCTTTTTGTTTACTTATTATCATATATTAAGCATATATGGAATTATTTCAAATTTTAATACATCTAGTTCTTTTGGTTTTGCTTACAGAATTTCTTTATAGGAGCAGACTGAGGTCAACCATTTTGTTGCAATTAAGAATTAGGAACTTGTATTAAAGGTGTGTTGGTTTGTCAAGTGATACTTACATTTAAATTGCATGTTGTAGAATAATAAAAATGGTTAAGTGTATTAAATAGACTTTATTCACATTTTATGCACAATTAAGGAAACATTACTTGTCTGCATCTAAAATATTCTTGTTGTTATTGGTAGTGTTATTTGAGATTATTATTTTTTTTTTAATGTGGGTAGTTCCCTGGCTGGGAATCGAACCCAGGCCGCAGCATTGACAGTGCTGAAGGCTAGCCACTACACCACCAGGGGACTCCGAGATGATTGTTCAACGTTTTGAGCTGATGCATACTGGGGTCATTCTTGAATGTTCTTCTTTCCCAAATTCAAAGATTCCATTACATGGGCATCTTCGTCCATTTGAGCTTCATAACAAGACACCATAAAGTGGTGGCTTTTAAACAATAAAAATGTATTTCTTGTATTTTTGGAGCCTGGGAAGTCTAAGATCAAAGTACTGGTAGATTTAGTGTCTGGTGAGAGTCCACTTCCTGGTTCACAGATGGCTGTCTTTCTCACTGGGTCCTCACATAGTATTATAGAAAGCAGCTCTGTGGCGTCTCTTTTTTAAGGGCACTAATCCCATTCATGAGGGCTTCTCCCTTAGAACTTAATACCTCTCACAGGCCCCACCTCCTAATACTACCACCTTGGGGTTTAGGATTTCAATATATGAATTTTGGGGGAACACGAACATTTCATCTATGGTAATGAATTGTACACTTACTCCTAAGCATGATGCCAGTTAATATTTCATGACTACCCTATAAAGTAGATATTAATAGGTAGGCATTAGTAGTCCCAGGTAGCTCACAAGGAAACTAGGGTTCAGGAAGATTTACATGGTTTGGTTTAGTCCTAAACTACTTTCACTTATTTTAAAGCCACAAAATGATGTTTTACTGAGCTATTTTAGTAGTATGACAAAAAAATATTTCTGACACAGTGACATACATAAGAATAAAAATATGCAATGTTGATATACATACTCAGTTAAGGAAAATAGACAAAAGGACAAAAAATGTCAAATGTGATTTTTAATCTCAATATGTCAACTCATAAAATTAGTATATTTGATTTCTCCCCTTTCTTTTAATATTTTATTGTCTTTATTGGGAATTACTTTTGTTGAAAGATTTTGTTACTTTATGTGAAAACTGTGAAGTATAAATAAAGTAAAAATGGTTCCATGTTTATATCTAAAATGGTAGTGAATGCTGTATGTTGTAATGTTGTAAAAGTATGTTGTAATACCACTTAACTTGGTATTAGTTCTGGATATTTCATTAATTCCATTAAATTTCTGCCAAGTTCTAGGCACCATGCTAAAAGATAAGCTTTAGTTTCCCAATTTTAAAAATTATATTTAAAAAGAAAGAGTAGTTATTGGAAGACTATTCTGACTCTCTTCCCTGGTTGATATTTCTTGGTCTGTATGTGTATAGCTTCCTTGCCACACTTGAGCCCAAACGTAAACTATGCTTCTTGGCAAAGTGTATATAGGTAGTATTGAAGAAGCAAGTAAAAAGGCAAACCAGCAAAATAAACCCCTAAACCATCTATGCATAAGTTATTCTCCACTTAATATAAACTACTCAGATAATAAACTAGTAGAAACCTGATCGAAGTACAATAAAGCTGTTAAATTTGGCCGTTTCTAAAAGAATCCATTCTCTCACAAATACAAGTACTTGAGGATAGGAGACAGAATTAAAGTAGTCTTGGGAGAACTTTTGTTAAAATTAGTACTTTTAAATGAAAATTTACTCATTTGTAGATCACTTTGAAATACCTTTGAACACTGAACATTTCATTGAAAATAAGACCAGTACATAGAGTCATCACTTGGGTTTGTTACCACTGAGGAGGAGCTCATAGTTGAGAGAGAGGAGAAAGATGTAAAGGAAATAAATATAGATCACTCAAATTGCTTGAAACTCTCCCCCCTTCTCAGAGACAGTTTTCTAAGTATTTCTTAAGCATTTCCAATCATTTTAGGAAGTCCAGTCCACCTCTCATGTATTTTCTGAGGGTTCTGAGAAATATGCACATTTCCCACCTGTCCATATTCATTGAAGCTCGTCAGCTCTTTCTGAAGCTCACTGTTCTGGCTTCTTCATGAGTCGGATTGAAACTGCCTCTTGGTGTCACTATAGTTCTCCCTCTTGTTCATCTCACCCCAAGGCATGGATCTAGGCTATCTCTTGATTTCCCAAAGCACAGGTCACCAAAACTGTCATGCTTAGCAGCATCAATAATGTAAATAAATTTCAATATGGAAAGCGTTCTATGTATTTCTCTTAACATGCAATTTATAGGCACGAGAATTCTTGGACCCCTTGGAATATGTTCATGCTTCTCAAAGTTTTCATGGCCCATTGGGTGAAAATTCAAGTAGTAAAAGTACTGATAATCACAATCCAGAGGATGAAGCCTAATGTTAGACTTTAAATGAACTTGCTAGTCATTTGATGGAGATTTCCTGAGAGGTTGGGTGTGAGATTTTGTGAAATCACTTCTCTGCTTAAGAGCTCTCAGTGGCACTCTAGCAATCAAGCCCTCCCTAACCTACCTCTACAGTCTTTTTCAACCTTTCCCTACCCCAAATTCAAAACCCCAGAAATACCAAAATCCATGCAGCTCCCTGGCAAAGCAACATCATTCCTCAGAGCCTTTGCTTCTGCTGTTTTCTGTGTCTAGACGGCACTACCTACTCCACTATTTAACTAGCTTTATCAATAAAGTCTTATTAAAGCCTTTTTATCCCCTAAGCCCATTCAGTATTTGCTCTCATATTGACTTAAAATGCACTCTTTATTGGATTATATACATAAAAGATAACATGAAACATGGGGAAAATATTGGCTTTAGCATTAACCCGTCAGGGTTCATATTCAGATCCTACTACTGATAACTATATAGGTTCTTAAGCCTAAGTTTTCCTATCAGTAAAAATGTATAATAATAATATGATAATATAATTATTATGAAATTAAATTGGAAAACATCCAATGTGCCCATTCAGTGTACAGTACAGTTATTCAATAAACAGTAACTATTATAATTTATCTTGATGAAGACTGGTAGGAAAAATGGTTAGAATTCCAACATTTTAAATTAGCTGAATTTTAAACAAAATAATTTTGTCACATTCATATATGGCGTAAAAACTCTTGATGTTCCCCAACAACCTTGTGGTAATTCTTTCTGCACAATAAACAATACTCTATTCTGCTGTTCCAGTTATCTATTGGTGTGCAGCAAGCCACCTCAAAACTTAATGGTTTAAGACAGCACCAATCTTTTATTCACTCACAAATACAGTAGGACTTAATTTTGACACTTGTCTTTGATCTGCTAGACATTATGGAGGTGGTTCAACTGGAGCTGGGAGGATCCACTCCTACCATGGCTCACTCATAATGGACAGAGATGTGGCCATGGTCTTCTTCACATGGGCCTCTATAAGGGCTGCTGGGGCTTCTTCAGAATGGTATCTAGGTTTCATGTATGGATATTATGAAAGACAGAACAATGGGAACTACCAATTTGATAAAGCCTGAGCCAGAAACTGGCACAATATCACTTCCACCATAGTCTATTTGTCAAGCAGTCATAGAGCCCAGATGCAAGGACAGAGGCATACCTGCCTCCCCTGGTTTGATAAAAGCAATGTCAAAGAATTTGGGAGACATGGTTGAAAAGTGCTACGTCTCCCAAACCTTCCAGAAATCAATGCTGGTGCCGGGCTCTGACTGCAGGGTAATCTTATTTCAAAGCCCATTTCACAAATGCAAAAACTGAGTTAAAGAAAAATACAGTAAGTTTAAGCAATTTTCTGGGGGGAAATATAATGTGACTCCAAAGTCCATAAAATAGCCACTGCACTATGGTTTATAAGATAAAATGGACACGTGCATGGCAGTTATGATGTTTTCTATCATGAAAATGGTTAAAAATATAAGTAAATTCTGTTGTAGATCTATGAGCTAGAGAGAGGTACATAGTAAAGTTAGTCAAATGGTAAAAATTGTAGTTTAAATGGCTAAGTTATATTCAAGTTACATAATTTGAGAATCATCCACTTCCATGCAAACTTTGCCTCTTTTGCATACATACATTTATACTGATTAGTTGCTTATACTGTTCTACAATTACAACATACTGCTTCTCAGTTGTAAAATGGACCTTTCAGTGTGCAAGGTCATATGTGGATGCTCAATAATAACCAACTATCTACAGGGGATCCCCTTAACAATATTAGGGTAGTGTGTAAGGTAACTTCTACACAGAGTGATTTTCAATGAAGTGTGTAAAACTGTACAAGGAAAAGGAAGGTGGGAATTTGGTAAGAATTAATGAAGTCATTGGGTTTGAGAGTTCAGTTTGATGCTGAACTTCTAGCATCTATTGGGGGAAAAAAGTTTTATTAGGAAAAAATACTTTAAAAGAATGGGTCGTTATTCTGTATCCATCAAATCAAACTATTTCTCCTTTCTAAAGTAATAAGAAAATTTTAGCCATCTATAAATGATTCAATTATGTAATTTATTCAACAGAATTGCTCTTGATTTTGCTTAAAAATATAAAATATTCTGGCTAGCCTTGAATCTTTCATACAAAGTGCAAATTTTGAAGTGAGATAAATGGAAGGTATCACTATAACTTTATATTAAAAGGAATGTTATTATAAAGCAGTGTAGAATTGTCTCCCTGCTCCACCCCCAGGGGAATCGGGGTGGTAGAACTAACAATAATTAGTTATGTTTATTGAGATATTTATTGAGTACCTGTTATGAGCTGAGGAAATGAGTCAATTTGTTAAGCACTTCTTCTAGAAGCATGGTTTGCCTTCTAGCCAGGTAAATGTTATTCTCCTTAGGCAGAGGTTTGAGGAGATTACTCAGCATGTTGTTAGAGGTTTAGAAGGGTAAGCTGTAAGCAAGCTAGTTCTTATTCTAGAGCCCACAAGTACTTTTGTTTTGTCTCTCCATAACACAGTTCTATCACAAACCAGAAATGCCAATATAGGAAAAAGGAGAATGAAGTGGCGAATATGATAAAGGGTGACAGGGTAGAGAGGAGAAATGAGTATTATATGTGCTCATTTAATAAGGGGAAACAGGGTCTCCTGCTTTTACCCTCTTAGAGGACCGTGTTTTCATTACCCCTTTAGCCCAGAGCCTTTTCTACCATGATTATTTTCTGCATCTTACTTTGGGGGTACTTCTCAGATTGAATGGGCTCAGCAAGTGAACAACTGGCTGTGTCAAACTACCCATGAGTGAGCATCCTATGGGTGTGTCCCCTTCAGTAACGTGAAAGCCCAGGAAGGTAGCTTTCCCGACATCATCCTCTCTCTGAACTCATATATCATGTCCTGCCTCAGTTATATGACTCTTGGCTTATGCATCTTATATTGCTGTTTCCCTGAGTAAACAATTCTCCCTCTCCCTCCCTTTCCCTTAGGAGAAGAATTATTACCTACACTTTGATGCATTGCTGTGGCTCCTAGTGTACCTACCCTACATAGTAATTGCTCACTGGATGAACTGTGAGCAGTACACCATCAAGAGATTATCTTAGAGGCTTACCCATCTCACTGTTCTCTCAGCATCAAAATGTATGGAGTTGCAGTGTTTTAAAGTGTACAAGTGATTTCACTTTTATAGTTTTATTTGATCCTCACAACAACCCTGTGAGGCAAGCCATAATGATTATATCTGTATTACAAAGAGGAAACTGAATCTTAGTGTGGTTAATTAACTTGGCCAAGGTCCCAAAGCTAGCTTATAAAATGTTTCTTAAATGAAGGAAGGAAGGAAAGAATGAGGTACAATTAAGATTTGAGACCAAGTCTCTCTAACTGTATGTTCAGTGCTCTTTCTAATATACTGTTTTGTCACTGCATACACATCCTGGTTAAACTGATTCTACCAAAGATTTTATTGCTTAAAATAATTTGAAATGGCACAATTCATGGTGGTTGGGGACTGGGGGAGGGAGGTTGTGGCCAGGAAAATAAAAGATAGCACTTGGTTTATTTTTGTAGGAGATCGTATCCCTCGGGGAGCATAAATGGGCAAGCTGGTATGGGGCACATTTCTGGCATTTGGAAAACATACACTGTCACACCCTCAGAGGAACATGGCATTGATGGTGAATTCTCCACTTACTAAGTCAGCCTTCAAAGAACAAATTTTAAACTTTCTCATATTTTCCCCTTTTTAAAGGCCTTAAAGAATATATGCCTGTAAACCATTTCTGATCTTTCTCCCCAACTCAGTTCTATGAATAGAATTGTCTTTTCCCTAAGCTTTAATCAGTGTCTCACCAAGAAGGCAGTGATAATCAAACAGATTTTTAATACTTTAACCCATTATATTTAATTGGGCTCTTAAAGTTACAGGAATAAATAGAAACGAATGAGTGTTTAAATCCCCTGGCACTAAATGCTGTTTACCTGACTCACTTCCATGAATCATTCCTCCATCCTACCCTTCCCCCCAGCCCCCAACCCTTAGAAGAAAATACCTGCAATTAAATGTATGGCGCTGGATCATTTCTTGCTGACAATAATTATATGGAAGCATTTAGAATCTTATCAGAAGGTTTAATTGGAAGTAATAAACCTTCTAGCTAATCTTATACCTAAAGTCAACGGTCCCACGCTAATGTCGATGATAATGTGGAAGCCTAAAATAACAGACTGAATAAAAGATAACCATCACTCTAAGTTATTTCTGTGCATACACACATTTATGAGAGAGACTGTCTTTTCAGAGTTAGGGCAAAAACGTGTTTCCTGTTTTGGATGTTAGAAATATGGCTCTAGGTACCAGACCAATCTTGAAGAGATAGAATTTGAGCCATGGAAAATGATAGAATGTTAGCAGACTGAAACTGATGACACTGTAGATAGAAGAGACAGCAGAAGCCAAGTCAGCAAGGTGGGAGACCACATGGGAACGGTAATGAGTTCAATGTGACTCATGTATTTGAAGGGGAAATGGATGGACGAGAAAGAAAGTCAGACTTCTCACTCTCCAGTTTTAGAAGGTTGCCTGAGGTGTGTCACAGATTTGGCTGCAGGGCTGAAATGCCATTTCTTTTCTTTTTTTTTTTTTTTTTTTTTTTTTTTTGTAATAATAGGAACAATTAAATGAGGCCCAACTGGGGAGTGACATGAACAGATCTATGTTTTATACAGATCAACTGTGGCTGTGAAATGTAGCATGAGTTAGAGAATATAGAAATTGGAGGCAATGCAAAAATTCTCAGTGTTGAAGACAGTGGCGATGAAACCAGAGTTAGTTAGGCCATGGTCTTCAGAGTAAGGATGTGAAAGACTTTTTGTTCTAGTGCAAAGTTCCAATTCCAGGAATTGTTGAGTAGTGGTTTATGAAAGTTGAAAAAATTTTGGAATTAGAAAATTACTAACATTTCCAAGAGGGAGATAATGGCATTTCTTTTAAATAGGTACAGGAGAAAGGCAAACTGGGAAAAAGAGGGCAGGAAGGCAGTCTGCCTACCCTTAGTGGTTTAGGAGAACGCTCCAACACCTACATAGAGATGTCCTACAGGCATCTGGGCAGGCAGTGCTAATCGTTATGAAAGGCCAGGGCCTGTTCTCAGTGACTGTTAGGGGACTAGAACAAAGCTATGAAAGACAATTTATGAGAATCATCCTCTCTACTCTTGTCACATATAGAATTATGAGGCGAGTAGGGAGGAAGAAGGGCGTTACTTTAAGACATGTCTAAATTTAACAGCCAGGCAAAAAAAAGCAGAAGAAACTCTGAGCTTCAAGTTCTTTAAGATCTAGAGAGAGACCAAGAGCACAACAGAGCATGAGAAAGAATCAAGGAAGGAGAAAGAAATTCTTGCGAAGTATTTCTACTAAGAGATGAGTTAATTAGAGAATTAGGAGACCACTCATTAAAAATAAAATGCTCAGTAGAATTTGGAGGTAAAGTCCTGGATATTAAAATTTGAAGTTGCCATTTAGAAAGTTCATAGTGAGCTTAAATTATATTTATCAGATGTTTGACTGACCAATGTGGCGGTGAGTAAGGAGAGGCACGGTGGTCTTGCTTTCTGTTTTGATTGCTTCTTTACTTCTACTGTTTAATAGGATATCTGGGATTTGTGCATGAGAATAAAAAAATGAAAAAAGTAAAGGGATGAAAACTAACATGTATTAAACATTAAACATACTTGATAGTTTAGGCTTTTGTATCAAGACTCCGACATAAACTATCCTATGTAATCCTGATAGTATCAAGAGATGGTTAGCAATTTTACAATTGAAAATTGAGCATAGAGATGTTAAGTCACTTGCCCAAGGTGATGCAGCTAATATTTGCCAGAATTGTAATGATACCAGGTCAGTAATTTAACTCATTTAACACACCAATATTCAATGAGTACGGATTATGAACTAAATGGCATACTGAGCACTAGAGGAGAAACCATCTGAGGGGAGAGTCGGAGGGGAAAAGCTGCCTCTTGATTGTACAGAGGTGAATCATGCACAAGGCAGGTAGAAACTCTTCAGTTTCAGTAAGACATGGGAAGATTATGTTTTCAAAGAACCATCTTTCTAAAGGAAACATTATTACAACCGTGACTTTGAAGTCACAGACCTTGAAACATGGCCCATCTTGTTTCCCCCTCACTTTCACCTTTAGTTCTCTGAACCTTCTCTTCTTCTCCCTTCTCACATCCACACTCCAAGACCTCTGAGCTCTGTGACTTTGTAAATGCGCTTCCCTTTGCCTGGGATGCCCTCTCGCTACGTGTTAACTTGGAACAGTCTCTACTCATCCCCTCAGGCTTCCCTCTCCTCCTCTGGGACCTTCCCTGACACCACCAGGCAAATGTAGATTAGCTTGCTGAGCATTACTTGCCTTCTGTGCAGGACTCAGGTTAAAATATGGCTCCATGTGAGAGTGTTTACATTTCTTCTCTCAACTAGAATCTTAACATTTCTTCTCTCATTCAGAGTCTTGGAGTCAGGAAACATGAATTCCCATTCTTGTATCACAATGCTTAGCACTCAGAAGGCACCGGAAAATATATGTGGAATAAATGGCTGGACATGTTGATCAAGGAGTATATCTTCTTAATATCTGTAGAGGTGTAAATCTTTGGCTAGTGGCATTGTGGGAATGTTTTTTTTATGCGTCATGACAACATTTGTTTTTCATTTTAGTTCATTACCATAATAATAAATCTCCATTTGCAACTAATGCATTTGAATATAAATTGTCTGGCCTAGAAAATAGGGGAAGGGAATGCTATTAAGTGACCATAATTATTATTAGTTTAATAGTCACCTGTACACTATGAAATTGGAGCAGAAAATTTCAACTAAAAGAGCTGATATACTCCCTCCATTTTTCAGTATGATTTCTTGGTGGAATGAAAGTATTTTCTTGTTCCACTAAAATATATTTTATTTAACAAGGGCATAAATATATTTTGAGATGGGCTTAAAAAATAGCAGAGTTAGTCAAATGCCAAAAAATTTGTCCTGGCTTTGGAGCTAAAACTATTGAAAGAAGAGAATAATGACACTGGGGACAAAGGCTGAATATGGCTGTGATTTCTCTCTTGTACACATTTGTGCATAAAAAAAGTTCAATATATTTGGAATGTCCTCTTTTCCTCCAAAAATCTGGCTAACTCCCATCTCACCTATTCCTTAGGGCACAACTACTCTATAAAGCTTCCCTAGTATTCTTTTGGACAGTATCTCTGTTATTTTTGCGTTCATCTCATTTTACTATAATTACTTATCGGTCTATAATTTATATTAACTGATGAACCTTTCTAAGTCAGTCATTGTTTTATCTATTCATCTTTGTATACAGAGGTTTGTCACAATGAACTGTCACTGATTTTTTTTCTTTCTGTATTTGCTCCAGTTAAAATATGGCAGAGCATCACCAAGAACCAAAGCCCAGGCTATAATTATAATGATATTTTACTGATAATGTGACCATAACAGAAAAGAAGTACAATGCAGAGAATATCTTGTGACCTTGGCCCAAGGCAAGATGACTCTTGGGTTCCCTTCCTCTTTCAGATTTCTCCCTCCTTTCATTTCCCCCCAGCCTCACTGAGATATAGGATAGTAATCTGCCTCACTTCTGACATGCCTGGAGGGCCTGGGCCCAGCTTACCGCCTTCTGAGGTACATTGCAATACCTCAGAGTGTAGGCCAAACTAGCTTCTGGTCCCAGAAGGAGAAGATGGCTTCTCTTCATCTTAGGTTAAAGGATTCCATATTAGCTTGGTAGGGCTACTATAACAAAATATCACAGATTGGGTGCCTTAAACAACAAAAAATTTTTCTTACAGTTATTATAACTAGAAGTACAAGATCAAGGTTCTGGCAGGTTGGGTTTCTTCTGAACTTCTCTCCTTGGGTTCCAGATGGCCACCTTCTTGGGATATCCTTACATGGTCATCCCTCAGTCTGTGTCCTATTCTGCTCTTCTTATAAAGGGATCAGTCATATTAGATTTGGACCTAGCCCAGTGACTATTTTAACTTTAAAGGTCCTATCTCTAAATACAATCACATTCTGAATTAAGATACTAGGCATTAGGATTTCAACATATGAATTTGTTGGAGACACAGTTCAGCAAATAACACTTTCTTTTCAGTACCCCAGGATTTCTGCCAGGATTAAGCTTTTCCTGGGAAGACTGAGAGCAGGAATATCCATTCTCTTCAAGGGTCACCACATCCCTAATCACCATAGCATGCTATAGTCCTGTAGTTTTTTTAAAAAGCCATATGATAGTCAGAAATTTATAGCTCTGTCCATTATGCCACTCAAACTTAATTCTTTAATAAAAACACTTCATGAATTGAATCCTGTTTCTTCTTAGTTCCTCTATTTTAAAGGTTTGTGACATCTCCAGGTTACATCTTTACGGTTGTACTCATCATGTAGTCTTTCAATTATCTGCTTATTTTTTCAAGTAGACTGTGAACTCTGTGAATAGGACTGTGTTTTATTAATCACTAAATACCCACTGCAGTCTCTAACACATAATAGGTACATAGTAGATGCTTGGTGGGATAAAAAAGTAGTTATACTTAATATTTCACTCAATAAACACGTATTAAATGTCAACTCATTGCTAGGCAGCACTGTAAGTACAAGAGAAACAGCAACTCCTCTATTATCTGTCCTAAACTCCGACGATACTCACTCAGTCGAACTAACTCCAGATGAGCAGATAGGTTTTGTCTCTCACTTTTGCATGTGTATTTCCTCATAGAGTTGGGATTGTCATGGGTATCATAATCCGGTATAAGTGGCATAAGAAAAAGGGCTATGAAATTAGAACCAGAAGATTGGCTACCTGTCCTAACTCTACTACTAATTTCTTTAAATTCCAGTCTCTTTTTCTGTAAACTAAGGGGTTGGACATATTTTTGATGGTTTCCATTTCAGACATTATACAAAAGAGGTAGACATTGCTATGAGATCAAGTTCTTGAGTGAGTTCATCTGCGTCACCTGACTGAAGTTCTCAAATCTAAACATTAAACCAAAGAATAATTCTTATAATAGTCTAATACCTGACAGGAGTACGAGGAGGGATCCAAATAAAATTTATTTATAAAATATTGTGTATTTTCTTACACGTTTAAACTTCAGTCATCTTCAAAGTACTCACCTATTGAGATGCTTTTTCCACTGCTTATGACAGTTTTTAAACTCATCGATTTTGATGACTTGTAGTGCCTCTGCCATTTTTTGTTTCACCTTTTCCACATCAGCCAAATGTTTCCCTTTGAGGTTTCTTTTCATCCAGAGAAACAAACAAAAAGGTCACTCAGGGTTGATCAGTTGACTAGGAAGTGTGGGGCATGGGGGTCATGCCATTTTTGATCAAAAACTGCTGAACACTCAGTGTGGTGTTGGCAGCTGTGTTATCCTGCACATTTTTGTGTAAATCACCCATCATGAAATGGGCAAATTGAAAGAATTTTCGAAAAAAATTCACTGAAGCCTAATGGAGCCTCTCACAACAACACCAGTTGGTACACGGATGCAGATGGTTCCTAGAACACACACCGAGTGGGGAAAGCCTGTACTATGTGGGGCCCATCCTCCAGATGATAATTCTGGGGTTTTTTTTGGGGGGGTACACCCTGTACACAGACTTTGTTATTCTTTTGATTGAAGTCATTTCATAATTTAGTTCAGTCATTTGTTTTATGCCTGAATGACTTATAATAATTCTATTTGGTATCCCCCAAGTGGGAGAAAACTATGCCTGTAATTTTTGAAGTGGAACAGTGTAACCCAGCTCCAAGAATTCCTCCATCGGTTCCTCTGCGCAGGACCTGGGTTCCTTCCTTCAGAACACTGGAGCTTAGTAGCCTGGACATCTTAAAAGGGCTCGGGTCGGAACTGGCAGAACACTTGCCATGTATGACTACCTCCCTGCTCTCAAAGAGGTTCTGATACTGCGCAAAACAGCACGGCATTAGGGCAAAAGCAGGAGTTCTGAGGTTAGAGAGACATGATTTCAACTCTTAGAGAACACAAATAACTAGAAGTAACCACATTCTGAGACTGTGATAATAAGATTTGGGGCAGATTAAAATATTACCAATTTATTAAGTTTTACAAAAATTAGGACACCTGGCATTATCATCTTGCCCCGCTCTTATTCTCCATAACTTGTCTTTGGTTAAAAGATTATTTACCTATTTTTTTCAATAAGAAATAACTTCAAACTTACAGAAAAGTTGTAAGAAAAAAATAGTACAGCACTTAATCTTTATCTAAGTTTACCTATTATTAATATTTTATCTAATTTCTAATTTTTGTATGCTTTCTGAAACATTTAAGGACAAATGAGAGAAATTATGTATCTGTAAACCTAATGATCTCAGTATGTATTTTTTTTTTTTTTTTTGCTTTTTGGTATGTGGGTATCTCCCTGACTGGGAATCGAACCCAGGCCACAGCACTGACAGCGCCAGCACCGAAGCCTTAAGCCACTACACCACCAGGGAACTCCCAATATGTATTTCTTAAAAATAGAAAGATTCTCTTAGGTATATCTATAGTATAGTTATCAACTTCAGTTCTTTTAATATCGATATAATGTTTTATTCAATAATCACTTTGTATCCAGCTTTATCCATTGATCACATGTCCTTGGTAGTGCTTTTTCCCCTCAACACAGTATTAATTAGAGTTAAGTATTGTATTTATCTCTCATGCCTCTTTAACTTCCTTTAATCTGGAATATTTCTGCTGTTTGTTTTTCTTTTTAAAAACATTTATACTTTTAAAGAATACAGCTCCCCCTTTTAAAATATAGAATGCTTCTCATTTATGGTTTGTCTGTTATTTCTTCATGATTTGATTCAGGTTATAGGGATGTGTTATCATTTTCAGAATATCACATCTGGAAGCCTACTTTGTCCTTCTCATTGGTGATATCTATAATATTTTGATCACTTAGTCTAAGTAGTGCTTTCTCCACTATATAATTACTATTTTGGTCTCTTGTCAACTAATAAGCAGTTTATGGGGAGATTCCTTGAGACTACAAAAATTCCTCACTCCTCATCAGAATTTTTCCTTAGATTTAGCATCCTTTGATGTTTCTTGCCTGATACATGTTTTTTTTTTCTGATGGGTACTAAATGCTAATTTTTCTAGCTCCAGCATTCCACCTGCATTTACCTGTTATCACTAAGTATCCTACTGTGAGCAAAAGCCTTCCCTTCTCCTTTCATCCATCTACCATCTTTCTATCTACCTATCATTATCTATCATCTATTTATCATCTATTTATCAGTATCTACCTATCTATCTTTCTATCTATCATTATCTATTATCTCTCTTTCTGTCTCTGCTAGGTAGATCACTAGCTATCTCAAATGGACTGTAACTTAAAGGCTATTTCTTCCTTAAGTTCATTCTGTACTTCTCATTTATACCAAGTTGCTAACTTGTTTTTGAAAAGGTGAGAAGACTACTTTTTTCTTTAAGAAAACTCAATTGCTAAGCTAATTCATTCATTCACTCTCTATCTAGCTCATTATTGTGGTAATTAATGTATAATATGTGCTAGGAAGTGAGTTTGTGCTGGAGAGTTTACCATCAAGAAGCTCGCATTCTAGGGAATTACCCATATAAGTATTTTGGAAATAAACTTACTGTTATCTTGCATTTTTCTTAAGTGTGAATGAAAATATATGACCTTTAGACTGTTGTGGCTCTATTGATATGACAGTATTTCAATATGGATTGAAGATCACACCCATAATCTCAGTAGATAAATAGAAAAAGTTCAATCAAACCCATCCTTCAGCTCATTTCTCAAAGATGAGTTATGGTTGATACTGAAAGGTAAAGACTAAAACTATAGCTTAAATACAAAGAATTGGCTTCCCCATTTATAAATGCAATATCTTCTATTTGAATCCTTCCTTCAAAAACCCAATATGAACAAGGTGCTAGAGAAGAAACAAAACTCATTGATGACTTTCTGTGTCTCTCTTGAAATTTATTCAGAAAGAAGAAATGTCCTGAACAAGACACATAGATGGTTAAATCTTAGTAGGCTTTATACTGATAAATCCGTAGTACCCTCATACTTATCTTCATAATTTGCACATTAGGAATTCTATTTTAAAAGAGCAAATGAGCTAAAAATTAGACACATACACTTTCTGGACACTACTTGAAAAGTTGAAAGTGAAGGTCTCTGAGCTTTCTGTAGCAGTGACCTTGATTATTGCCCCCAAGTTACCTGTCTAAAATTATGTAATGACTTAGAACTTTGGTGGAATAGGGTAAGTTTTAGAGAGTTGGGGATGAAATTTGCATATACCCAGCAATTCTTTTTTTTTTTCCACTTTATAAATTATTTTATTTCATGTGATTTTTTTTATTACATGCTCATGCTAACTGGGATGATTTTTTAATTCATTTTTATTGTTAGACTTATTGGGGTGACATCTGTTAGCAAGGATTACATAGGTTTCAGGCATACAATTCTACAGTGCATTGTCAACTTGTTGTATAATAAGTTCACCACTTAATGTCACCAGCAATTCTTAAATGTCAGGCTTAACTGCATTTTATTCTTTGACTATAGACACGCATACCCAATAAACAGAAGAAAAACCTGAGGTTCAGAGAAAGAAGTGACTTGGCAGAAATTATAGAGCTAGTGATTGATTTTGCTCAAGTCAAACTCCTTTCCTGCCTGAACTTGGGCTCTTTTCACTACAGATGTGTCTGATGTCTGGGGCATAAATTCAGGGTACATAACCATTAACTTTTATGCAACTGTTTTAACAGAACTCCAGAACCATCTGCAGTAAATAGCCTATATGCTTATGCAGGTCATCCAATCCCAGAGAAAAACCCAATCCAAGGCTTAAAAATTATGGGACAGTGGGGCAGGTGGGAATTAAATACATGGTGATGTAGAAAATTGACTCTGGGTGAGCACACACTGCAATGCATACATGATGCATTATAGAATCGTACACTTGAAACCTATATAATTTTCCTAACCAATGTCACCCCAATTTTATTAATAATAAATTAATAAAATTACAGTGTGCATTGCACATTATGCTTTTCAAACTGCATTTTCATCCATTAGCTAACATAATCAGCAATGGATGTCATTAAAAGAAAATAATTTTATTAAATAATTAAGTTGTTTTCATTAAACTAACGAACAGGGGTATAGCATGGAGGATAACATCAAACTCCACTGGGCTGAAGTCTGGCTAAGTGAATCTCTGTTGCCTTTGAACCCCTTCCTTTTGAGTTTCTTCAATGGAATCATATTACAGTGTGCTCTGTGTGACATATCGAGTCACTCCTCCCCTTTCACCATCCAGGTGCCACCTGCCACTTTGTAATTGGGCCAGAGCCTGCATATGGGTCTTGACAGATCCATCCTCATAATACTGTGGCACTTAATTTTAGTGAACAAATAGACTGACAACCAGTACAGGCAGCCAGGCGCTGATGTTTCTTTGGTAACAGCTGCTTGGTGAAGCCTGTCAGGAGGTAGATGGCATTGGCATTTGGGAGTTGAGTCACCTTCTGGAGAAGTGGCTGTGTTTTCTCCACGTGTGCCCATAAAATGCTGGCATGCACGACTGATTTAAAGCATCCACCTACTTAGTTTTTATGCAGATAATATTTGTGGCTTGGCAAATATTTCCTATATTTTTATTGAAATAGAGAGAAAAAGAGGAAAAGAAACCAAGAAAATGAACAGAGAATATGGATGCTTTCTGTGGTTAGACATTTATTTTGGATACTTTACCCACATAACAAATGTCATGAAATCTGTTTAAAAATACCCATTTGAAAGCCATTTGGTTTTAAGATGTTTTTTCATAAAAAGATAGTTGCATCACAGCAGAAGTTTGGCTAAGTGTTCAAACATGGACTTGATGAGAGGTGGGCTCAATATAGTCCATGCCTGTTGGGGCAAAACAATTTCAAGGCTAGATTCAACTTTATAGATCCAGAAACTTGGAAAGTATATACAATGATGATTAAGCTCTTAGATATCTGAGTCACAGTAACCAAGTTTGATAATCTGAACATTTTATGTTAAATCCACACAGGGGCTGGCCTTGCAAAATGCCCAGAATTTTGCGCCAGCTGCTCAGGTCACTGAAATTTCCTCTGAATGATTCTGGAGAGGTGCTGGTTTGTTGTTGTTGCTGTTGTTGTTGTTGTTGTTTCTTTCTAGTGTTTTTTTTGTAGAATATTTCTGTTACCTTTCTTCCAATAAAGTAGGGTGCTAGTTTATTAAAGACCTGCCTTTGGTAGAGTCAGAGAATATATGAATTCTAGTCCCTCCTCTGCCATTTATTAGTCATTTAACTGTAAACAAGTCACTCCAGGCTCACTGCCTGAGCCTCAGTTTTTGTAGAATGGTGATGGTAATAACATCTCTTTTGTAGGCATTTTCAAAACTTAGAGATAAGATGTATAAAGCATCTACTACAGAGCCTAGCACATAAATGCAATGAGTGATGGCTATCATCACCACCACCACCACCATCATCATCTTAACATCTTTCCCTAATTGTATACACGCCTTTATTAGGTTTGCAAGTTCTACTTTCCTGATTTAATTGGAAGGAATTCTCTTTTTTACGGTAACTTTTGCTAATCTAAAGCATTAGGTATAGACTTTACCTAACTTTTAGAAGAATACACATCACCTAGTTATAGGGGGAAATATACTTATGAGAGAGAGAGGGAGAAATAGAACCCTACTATGTGAGCTTATGCTATATATTGAAGTTATTTTATAGTATATCAAATTTGATCAGAACTTACTTTTGGAAAAAAGGAGAAGAGCTATCATTTAAGAACATCATCTGCTTGCTATGCATGCTACCTCAGTTTAATCCTCACAATAGCCTTGAAATTTAGATTACTATTTCAGTTTTACAGATTAAAAGAAATGGGGCTAAGCAAAGTAAATTAATTTTTTTAACTTCACACAATTAGCGAGCATTTGAGCTGGGATTCCAAGCCTGAGAGTGTTGAATTATAATGCCCATGAATGTTCATAATATTCTACCTCTTAGAAAATACAGACCATTAAATGTTGAGGTGTGTAGTTAATAAAAAGTCCCAACTTTGGACACTGTCATCAAAAGAGACTTCGTTTCCATTTGATAGCAAGTCATGTTGGCCCTTTGCACGCTTCATGTATGACCTATGTGTGAAATAGATGAGGACCAGATCGGCAAGGTTTCTCATTTTAGCTCTACTGAGAGACTGGCCAAAGTAATGCCCTTGAAATTTTTCACTCTATCATTAAATAACTAATGGCAACAGAGAGAAGAAAATATAATCCTTGTCAAATAATAACTAAATATAACTGTTGCAAAAGAGTTGATATTTCAGTTAACATAATGGCAGCTCCTCCTATTCCTTTTATTAAGTCTTCTGAATACCAAAGAGCCAGGAGCACAGTGGATTTTATTTTTATTATTAATCTGTGGCCTTGTACATATCAGTAATATTTCACAAGTGGGGATTTTCTTTCCAGGTCTTAAGACTTTTAAATTATAAATATAGCACCATTTTAATATTAATGATAAATTCAGACAGTCTGAATAGTTACTTTTAGAATAGTCTACTTTTCTAAACATATAATGTGTAAAGTTACTGAATTCAAGTCTAAAGTGAATCTAGCATTTCCCTCTGATAAAATTAAAAATGATGTTTTTTGATCTTACTAAGTTCTGAGCAGAGTAGAAAGCATGTCTAGACAAATATCCTATACATTCACCTAATATTTTCGATGTGCAAGACGCTGTGCTAGTGGCTGGGGATTCAAAAGATGAGTGATACCTAGCCCTTGATATTAAAGAAGTCACAGTCCATTGAGAGTAAAAACTAATAATTGATGTGACAAAGCTCAACCTGCAGGGAAGAGAGCAGGGGAAAATCATGAGCTTAGAATTGGACATATTTGGTTTGAAGCCATTTTGAAATATCCAAGTACACTAAACAAGTAACAGTTGACTGTGAAAACATAGGAAAAAGCAATACTATAAGTAAGGTTTTGGTGGGTGTTGTTATTTACATTAAATAGTGCATTTTAAGATAAATGATTTAAATGGAGTAGCACCTAGTATTGGTTAAGCCTTAATATACATTCGGGACTGTGCCAAGTGCATTTTGCACATGATAGTAAGTCTTAGTAGCAGCCCTTTGATGTAGGTGTTATTCCTTTTCAGGTAAATGAATGTGAGGAGATCCCACTGCTGCACAGCAAGTAAGAAGGGCAAGTAAAATCTGAACCGTGTCTGCCTGATGTCAAAGTCTGGACATTGAACGACTGGTGCTCCATGACTTCTGACAGAGGTGAGTTTGTCTCTGCCATGGTGCTGGGAAGGAGTTCTGGGGACTTGAGAGCAAGTTTACTGAGAGTTTATGGGACTGTGGCAGGCTTCCTGTGGAAGCTGACTTGGAAGTAGTTCGATCAGGTCAAATACACATTTGCTACTCGCTCACTGCAGTGTTCATCCTCTAAGCCATTGTGAAAGGAATGATAACAGGCAAACCTTACAAACAATGCAGGAAGATTGAATTATAGACACATCATAACACCTGGTCTGAGCTTGGTACGTAGTAGCTGATCTGTGAACATTAGCTTTCTTCTTCACTGCACGTTTTTTCCTTAACTCAGTCCAGAAAAAGAGGGCTCACTTTCTGGTTCAGTGAGGGTGCCAAGGGTGCCTCACAGGCAGTGTGTGCAAAAATCACCGAGGATGATGCTCAGAGTGTAGATTGTGAGTCAGTGGGTCTGGGGTGGGGCCCGAGATGGTGCTTTTCTAATGAGATCCCTGGAGATGCTAAGGCTTGCTCACTGCTTTTCTGTGACCGTTTCCATCAGCAGGGTTTGTACCGTTTGAATTTTTCTTTTGTGTTGTACTAAGTGCCTCCAGCTCCAAGTCAATTTCTTCCTGTTTTGGCCTTCATACCAAACAAAGAACAGCTGTTTCCACAGTCACAGTGGTGACAGCAGTATTGGACACCTTCCCAGCACACAAAGTGGAAAATAATTATTTGGAAAAATAATTGTATAGGAGCAAACACCTATATAAACAATTACACTAATAATACTAGTGAGCATTACTGTGCTGCTTTTGAGTTTACAGTGTGTTACCCAGAATGTTATCTCAATTGATTCAGCTGTTCAACAGGTATTTTGGGGGAGGCTACTGTGTCTAAGGAAATAAAAAAAAAGACAGAAAAGACTAAAGTAGAAGCTCATGATGCTGATAAGTTAGGGGGAAAAGGCAGGGATTTCAATGACAGCAGGATCATGTAATAATGGAAATAGGTTAAAAATCATGTAGTGAAATGAGGGCATTCCTATTTCCGTGGGGGAGGGGTCAGGGAAAGCTTCCCAGAGGATAGTACACCTTCTCCACTTCAGGTATCATCATCATCATCTTCTTCATTATCATTATCATTATCATCGTCTTTGTCAGCAATCACTGCCATAAACACTACAAACATCAAAAAGTCTGCATTGAAAACTTACTTTTTACCGGGTACTGTGCAAGGCATAGAGTGCATTATTTCAAACTACCCCGTAACCTCCACATAAGTTGGGCATTATTATTATTTCTATTTCAGACATGAGGGAATGGTGCTTAGAAAAGTGAAATAGCTTCCTTAGTATGAAGTAGGGGTGCCTGGTTTCAAATGGGGCTCTCACCCTAAAACTCATGTTCTTAATTAACCACTTTGCCACTATGAACTCAATTCTCTTTATAATAAATTATTACAGTAATCTCTATAAATGCAGAAGATAAGTTAAGTGTTTCAGTTTTAAGGCTGAGGACTCTGAGGTTCATATAAAACAAAGCATTTTCCCGAATAATTGGATAAAAGAATGAGGGCCAGGCTCAAGTGAAGGTTTCTGACTCCAAGTTTCACATTTTCTACAACCTTTTTTGCAAACGCTGAGATAAAGGTACTGTAGGCATGCCATAGAAACAACTTGCTTTATTTCACAACACACAGATCCATAGTATTATTCTTCTTTTGTTTCAAAGCTCTCATGTTAGTAATAACACAGTGTGATTTTTAGATTTGGTTCTGTTTCCCATTTGAGCTCCATTTTATTTTTCCTATTTTTCTTGATTTTGGGGAATGATTTTTAACATTATTAATACTACAGCTTTTAGTCACCCTTTGATAGGGTCCTGCTGAGTAATGATTTCTTTTACTTTCAGGAGGCTGGGGAAGAAATTCTTTAAAATACTATTGGCTGAGAAAAGATGATTTACTTTAGCTCAAGATAACATAATTACCTGTATTCCTTCATTCTTCCTTCCTCACTTTTGTTTTTGCTTATTCTCATTCTCTTTTATGCTACCTTCCTTTCCTTCTCCCCTTTTCTTTCCCCTTCATCTCACTGTCTTTTCTGAGTTTAAGATGTGAACAGTGTATTCCTAGTTAAAATTTCATAATCATTTTTTTCACATTTGTGATTGCAGTGTGACCACAAGATATTATGTGAAGAATTTGCTTTGCAGTCAAATAGAACCAGCTAAGATTTACCTTCACCGGTTGTTGGCTTTGTGATTCTAGGCAAATTAAAGTCCATTTGCCTTAATATGCTCATCTGTAAAATGAATGCAGTAATGCTTTTCTCACAATATAGATGCAAAAAAATATGCCTGAAAGTGAGAGAAATTACAGAATAAAATATTCCACTCTATATCAAGAAAATACAAAGTAAATGTGGGCTAGGCATGGTGTTAAGTATTCTTTTGTTTTGTATTTGTCTTTATAAATTGTCATGGCTTTATCTTCACCAAATTGTAGAATTTCTATTGGCAAAAAAAGATTCTCACTTACACTTTTGTATAGTTGTGCAGCCCAATTGTCCAGCCCAATGTGTTACATGATAGGTGCTCAATAAGGATATTTATGGAATGGAGCCACAAGAGAGCTCAAGCCAGGGAGTCAGACGTTAATGTCAGACATGCTGGGGGCTCTCTTTCTCACTTGGCCCCCAAATCAGTCTCTCTTATAAGGAAAGCATCCAGGTCAGCTCGTCTGTCAGTGAGAGATTGTTGGCAGCATTTTTCTCTAAATTGGAGAATAGAAGAAAAGACTGCTTGACTAGCTGCCACCAACATCTTAAAAACTTGGATATTTAAACAATTATAGGTTTCCCATGGTGTTCACCAATGCTCTTTTTAAGAAATTTTTAAAAAACTGAACAAAAGCCTCATAAAAATGGCAAAATACAACTCCAGCCCACAAAAATACAAAAAAAGGGGATTATACAGTTACTTTCTGGAAATGTCTCCTCCGTTGCCTTTGGGGTGCTGCTGTTCACTCCTGATATGCTCACATTCTCAAGGTACCTGCCCCATCCAGCCAGAGTCCTGAGACTCCACATCCACTTTTAAGGCAAACTTCCTTGTGCGTTAGCAGCCATCCCCATCTGATGGCTCTCGAATCTCTGCAGCTCTGATCTGGTCCTTCAGCTCTGCTCTACATACCTACCACCTCTAGTTCATGGCTATCCCACACACACCTGAGCTCATCAGAGAAATGACTTTATATTTCCTACCTAAATTTGTTCTCCTTCTATTGGTGAATGGCATAAGTAGCCACTTAAGTCACATAACCACCTTTTAAGTAAATATTAAGTTGGTACAAAATTAATTACCATTTTGGACTGTGAATTTTATATATTATAATTAGGCTCAAACACGTCTTTATTAATCAAAATAGGAACCACTACAATCAACACATTTTTGCCAACGAGAAATAAATTAGTTTATTCTGGTACTGTAAAAATTTGTGCTTCAGGATTCCACAGACTCTTGGAAAGCATTTTCTGCATCCTGCTGGTTGTGGAAGCGTTTCCTTGCAAAAACCTTGCAAAAAGTCGTCAAGATGCTTGAAGAAGTGGCGGTTGGCGAGAGGTCAGGTGAACATGGCAGATGAGGAAAAACTTCGTAGCCCAATTTGTTCCACTTTTGAAGTGTTGGTTGTGTCTGCCACGTGCGGTCAGGGGTGGACATGGAGGAGAATTGAGCCCTTTCTGTTGACAAATGCCAGCTGTAGGTGTTGCAGTTTTTGGTGCATCTCATGGATTTGCTGAGCATACTTCTCAGATGTAATGGTTTCACTGGGATTCAGAAAGCTGTCGTGGATCAGACCAGCAGCAGACCACCAAACAGTGACCATGACCTTTTTTTGGTGCAAGTTTGGCTTTGGGAAGTGTTTTGGAGCTTCTTCTCAGTCCAACCACTGAGCTGGTCATCACCAGTTGTCATAAAATCCACATTTCATCACACGTCACAATCCAATTGAGAAATGGTTTGTTGTTGTGTAGAATAAGAGAAGACGACACTTCAAAATGACAATTTTTTAAAAATTTCTGGTCAGCCTTTGTAAGATAATTAAGGTGTGGAGGCACAGCCTTCATGAGTGAGATTAATGTCCTTATAAAAAGGCTCCAGAGAGGCCCCTTACCTTCTTTTACCATGTAAGAATATGGTTAAAAGAAGGCTGTCTATGAACCAGGAGTTGGAACCTCACCAGACACCAAATCTGTTTGATGCCTTAATCTTGAACTTCCCAGCCTCCAGAATTCTAAGCAATAAATTTTTGTTATTAATATACCACTCACTCCATGATATTCTGGTTTAGTTGCCTGAATGTGCTAAAACAAATATGAAGTGTATGGGATGGAAAGGCAGATAGATTTGCGTTTGAATTATAGTATGCAACCCTTTCTAACTGGTGACCTTGGACAAATCTAATCATCTCTATTTCTTAGTTTCTACATTTAAAAAATGACTTACATATATCTCAGTGTCAGAGTTGTTGAAGCTGAAATACTTGTTGGTAAAATTATGACCCTCGCTCTGTGCTTAATACATGGGAGAAACCTAGCCAAGCATAGCTATTATATTGCTATTTCTCTGTCAAGTTCACATTGACTAAGCTTGAGAAATTACTATATGAAGCAGAAAACGCATTAAATGGAAATTTATACCATGTCAGTAATCAAAATTTATTTCCTTTTGTGCAAAGTATTTACCTCCCAAACGTGGAATTATAGTACCCAGAGTAGCAAACATATAAATTAGTGAGCATCAGAGCAAAGCGTGACTGATGCTGCAGTCCTACTCCTAAGTATTTACCCGAGATAAATTAGAGTGTATTTCCACCCAAAGACTTGTATGCAAGTGGTCATGGTATATGTATTCATATTAGCAAAAGATAAATGTTCATAAACTTATGAATGGAATTTATAAACAATGTTTATATATTTATACAACAGAATACTATTCAGCAATGAAGAGGGATAGACTGTTGATATGCATAAAACATAAATAAATCTAACAAATGTCATGTAAATGAAAGAGGCCTGACATACAAGCAAGCTTTATGATTCCATTTATATGAAATCCCACAATAGAAAAGGCCATAGTGACAGAAATCAGATCAATGGTTATCAGGGCCTAGATCAGAGGTGGAGGGGGTAGGTATTGCGAAGGAGACATGTGGGAAATAGATATAAATATTTTCTATTATGATTGTCATTATACAATGTCAAAATTTATCAGATTGCACACTTAACATTGGTGAATTGTATTGTGTGTAAAGTATATCTCAGTAAAGCTAATGAAAGAAAAATATGAGAAGAAAAAAATACTAATTACCTCTTTTCAATCAAACCCCAACATATATTATTCCCCCTATGTTTAGTGACTACCTTGTTCTAACCTGAGCCTAGGTGGCCAATGCACAGAATCTCTGTAATCAGACCTCATTCCAGACTGGCTTTTCAGCAGCCTCGCTATCATTATCTTCACTTTGCTGATGAGGAAACTAAAATTTGATGAGCTCATATAGTTGAAAAGTAAAAATGCTGACTTTTGACCCCAGATTATTCTATTCTAAAACTTATATTTTTTCTAAGGTTTTATCAAAGAGGAAAAAAACAAGGAGAATAAAGAAAAAAATATTCAAACAGCAAAGACACACACACACACACACACACACACACACACACACACACACAATGCTTTAGAGGTAACTGAGAAAGTCACAGCTTTCTGTGACTTTAGCTGACCCACAAGAAGTAATCTTTTTGCCTACGTTTGTAGCTGATGGTGTGGGCAAAATCCTTTTCCCTCTTCTTCCTAAGAACAGAGCCAGACTACATTTTTCAGTGTCCTTTGCAGTTAGATTGGTCATGTGGCTGAGTTGTAGCTAATCGACTACAAACAAAAATTATACATACCACTTGTAGGCGTGATCATAAAACCTTCTACCTATGTTCCTCTATGATTTTTATTTTCAACTTAGAGAAGGACAGAGGCCCAAGGACAAACTTGAGAGCTGTGAATTGATGACAGAGCTGCCATAGTCTTGGTTCATGAAATACTGCATAGAGAAGATTCCTTCATCCCAACACACACATGCATATACACATACTACTACCCCTTAACCTTATCAAACAGAAGTCAGTCTTCACTGGAATATGAGCAACGAATAAGTTGTTCTATTGAGTTAACACCTGTAGGTGTATTAGTCACCGTAATCTAGCCTACCCTAGTTAACATAACAGGCTAGAAGCAATGTAGAGACTAGCATCATAGCAGGTTGAATAGTCTAATCTGATATTTTCATTAAGCCCATATAAAATCTCAGATCATACTACTGCAGTTTTAAAGTATAGCCACTTTTGTAATTCTGTCCATTCAGAGGACGGTGGTTTCTCCTAAAGCTTAGAGATAGCTGAATTGTGGTGTTCATCAAAGTAGAATCAGAAGCCCCTTGACCCATGATTGTCTTGCTAGCTTTGTGTGAATAAAACTATTTCAAGGAAGCATAGAAGAAGCATATGCCCTGATAAACAGTTGTTGTTGTTGTTGTTGTTGTTGTTGTTTTAACTAAGTCCATTAAGGCCTTATCTCCTAGAAAATCAGGTCAAATCAATATCCTCCAACTTGACCACTCCTGGTAGTAATCTTCTTCCTGGGAAGGAATAAATGTAACATGAGGCAATTGGGTTGCAGAGGAACTGAATTTCCCTGAGACAATACTCATATCATGTAGATTCAATTTTCCTTTCCTTGGACACTGTCCAGATATGCACTGCTAACATTAGTTTTTTTCTCTCTGCATTTTTCTGAGCTTCCATTGCTGACAATCTATTTTCTTTTTACATATGTTATTCTTCTTTAGCTTAGCTAATACCAATGAGTCAAGCCTTGCTCTGTGCTTGGGAACTATCCATTCTCCTCAAGAAGACTTATTCATATTTTTAAACTCATCCATTATGTCTTGATTTTATCAGTCAACCAGTCAGAGTTCTCTGGAGATACTCAGACATTATAAAGAAAATGATTCAGTTTTAGCCACCAAGATATAGATAAAAACAAAAACAACAACTTAAAATACAAAAGCCTTCCCTCATTCAGAGTCTGCATTAGAGAAGTAATTAGCTATATGATTTGCTTGTTTTCTTTTGTTAGATAATGTGGTGAACAAGAAAAAGCCAGTTAGATCTTGGTTAAAACACTTGCACAAAACTTACTGGGGATGAGCTACTTGCATCAATTTGTTTTAACTCTCTAACCTATAAAATAAGGAAATCAATACCATATGATTTTGGTGTGTGTTAAATGTGCTAAATTCTCTCTTCTCCACCCAACAGAGGATAGGCAGCATTGAATTTCCTATCCCTGTGGGTATATTACATTTTATAGTGTAGATACTTACATTCACATGTCAGGCATTTCTAGAGCATTCTCAAGTACCAAATGGGATGTCAAATGAAATAACCTATTAAAACAAAACTGGGCAAGACATCGATTGCAGTTCACTGGTGGACTGCCAAGCAATTTTGGGGTAACCACCTGAATTTAAAAAAAGTACAATTAAGTTCACAAATTTGCCAATATTATGACATCTTACTGAGTTGTTTGTACAGTGCTGGCAAGGTATTAATTAGGGCATGATGGCAAGTTCTCAAACCTAATTGTCAACTTTTGGGCACATCAACAGCTGTGATGGCCATACCAGAAAAAGAGTTCTAAAATTGCTTTGAAGGGTGGACTAGGCATTGGTGTCGGTGCATAGCTTCCCAAGGGGAGTACCTTGAAGGTGACTATAGTGATATTCAGCAATAAGGTACATAGCACTTTTTCTAGGATGAGTTCATGGAATTAATTGTCCAACCTCATCTTATAATAAATGGAAACAGTAGAAAAAAGCAGCTTACTTGTGTAAGGGTCAGTCAATACCCTGCCCCTACTGTATTAATTAACATAAGAGACCAATTAACTTACCAAATGAATGTTGTAGAGAAATTTTGACTACCCTTGCCCAGACTTACTAATATTTTCCAGGTTATAAAAGCAAGAGCCTAAGCTACTCTACAATTTTGTAGAAAACAGGTTCTGATTAAGGAGTCTGTTGTTACATGTTGGGCATCCAGGACATAGAGTGTCTCCAGCAGTTCCTTGTTGCTGGCATTTTTATCAAACTCACCTGCCTCCCTTTCTAAAGGTTCAAGAGGAAAATAAACCTAATATATCAAGTAACTTCTTAGAAAAAAAAATCAAACAAAAGAAGTTTACTATTAAAATCTTTTTATGACGTTTAAAATATTTCATCTCCATGGGTTCAGGTTCTAGTAAAGTATATCTTATAAAATCACCTTAGAAATAATTCATACAAACTAAAAAGTTTAAGGAAAAGGAACTAAAATCAACAAAAAAGTGTCTATTGGCAAAGGCTCCTTTGAGGCTTATTTTTTTCTGTAACATGTAAAATCCATCTTGGAAACATCATATTTTGCTATTAATTCAGATTTAAAACAATGATTTTGTAATATCTATAAAGGTGCTTTCTTCTTAATCTTTTACCTGAGGAATGAGTTAAGTAAAACTGGGCATCAAAAAGACAGGAATATTTGAGTTTTATTTTAGCTTCCTTACTTTTGTTTTCAGTGAATACGTGCAACTGCAACTTATCGTGGTGACAGAGAAGCTGGAGGGGCTGGAGGGTATGGTGCACGGCACAGAGCAGGTCGGGTGCATAGTTAGAAGCATTTCAAGCCTCAACACCTTTTTTTGCAGTAGTGAAGTTAGGTCCATTTCTGTCTGGTTTTGCCCCCAAACTAGGGGGCATGACCTTAGTGAAGTTACCTCATTTCTAATTTTCTAAACCTCCTTCCCATTTTATCCATCAAATCAAAGATGGGACTAAAATAGTCCTCTTCCTGTTTGATGCCATGGAAGTTTAATTTATCGTATTTTATTTGAGGCTTATGCAAATAGTTCAAGAAGTTGATTTAGAAGAGAATCTGATGAAAAAGGGTATACTTAATATTGAGGAGAAGAAACATTTCTAATTCCTAACATTTTTTAATCAGAACATAGAGTTCTTCTCTACTTGGAACTATAGATTGCATGCTTTTAATAAAAATACTATTGATTCAAAGTGGTAGTAACATTCAAAATATCCATCACATTTTCTTATTCTCAATCTTCATTTAGCATATTTCTGATGGTGAAAATTGTCATTTTAAAGCCTGAGTGTAGAGATCTTTATTACCAAATCCCTGCTTAATTTTTCCACCTCTGCCATTCATTCTACTTCTAGTTAAATAAAAACAAACCAACTTGTCTAATTTCTAATTCTTACTGATTACTAGTTATGATCTTAAAATGTTCTTGGTTTGCTTTTGATAGCATCAGGAATCTTACTGTGGCATTAGAAAGTAGAGCACATCCCTTCCAAGGTTTTCTTTTTTTTTTCTTTTTTTATTAATTCTGTCCTCTGTTGAGCACATGTTTATTATTTATGGCAGAATGCAGGGCTCACAATGAGGCTCTGGATTGCACTGTATCAATATTAAGGGCAGTTGAATATCTGAATGCTCTTAAAGTCCCTTGTAATTATGTCTGTTACATAAAAAAATAATTACTTGAGAATATTTGATAATAGCTATAAATAAGCCCAAACCTGTAGTTCCCTTCTAAACACTTAAAAAATCTTTTTTGACATTTAATATTATTTTATATTAATTCCAAGTAGACAGCATAGTGGTTAGACATTTATATAATTTAAGAAGTGATCCCTCTGACTAGTCTAGTAGCCACCGGGCACTATACATGGTTGATGCCCACATTATAGATTATATTTCTTGGGCTTTACATCCCCGGAACTATTTTGTCACTACCAATTTGTACTTCTAAAACCCTCACCTTTCTCACCCCTTCTCCTAATTTCTCTCCCACCTGGCAACCCTCAACTTGTTCTCTGCATCTATGAGTCTGTTTCTGTCTTGTTTGTTTGTTTGTTTATTTTGTTCTTTAGATTCCACATATGAGTAAGATCATACGGTATTTGTCTTTCTCTGTCTGATTTATTTCACTTAGCATAATACCCTCTAGGTTCATCCATGTTATCACAGAATGTACGATTTCATTCATGGCCTAGTGATACACCATTGTACACATGTACCACTTCTCTTTATCCAGTGGTCTGCTGATGGACACTTAGGTTGCTCCCATATCCTGACTATTGTAAGTAACGCTGCAATGAACATAGGGGTGCATATATTTTTTCAATTAGTGTTTTGGATTTCTTCAGCTAAATACCCATAAGTTGTTGGGTATTTTTAATTTTTTGAGGAACTCCCATACCATTTTCCATAGTGCCTGCATCAATTTGTACTCCCACCAACAGTGCACAAGGCTTCCCTTTCCTTTACATCCTCGCTAACACTTGTTTGTTGATTTATTGATGATGGATATTCTGACAGATGTGAGGTGATATTTTATTGTGGTTTTAATTTGCATTTCTCTGATGATTAGTGACCTTGAGCGTGTTTTCATATGTCTATTGACCATGTGTATGTCCTCCTTGCAAAATGTCTATTCAGGTCCTCTGCCCATTTTTTAACTGGATTGTTAGTTTTGGGTTTTTTTTTTGTTATTTGGTGTTCAGTTGCATAAATTCTTTAGATATTTTAGATATTAATCCCTTTTTGGATATATCACTGGTGAATATCTTCTTCTGTTTAGTAGATTGTCTTTACATTTTGTTGATGGTTTCCTTTGCTATGCAAAACTTCTAGTTTGATGTAGTTCCATTTGTTTATTTTTTTCTGTTGTTTTTCTTGCCTGAGGTGACATATCAGAAAAAAAAATGCACTAAGAGCAATGTCAGAGAGTTTATTGCCTGTTTTCTCTTATGAGTTTTATGTTTTGGAGTCTTATATTTGAGTTTTTAAACCATTTTGAGTTTATTTTTGTGTATAATGTAAAAAGGTAGTCTAGTTTCAATTTTGTTTTTATATATGTATCTGTTCAGTTTTCCCAACACCAATTATTGAATAGACATTTTACCCCATTGTATATTTTTGCCTCCTTTGTCATAGATTAATTGACCATATAACCATAGGTTTCTTTTTTTGGTGGGGGGGGTGGCTCGAGGTGGTGGGGAATCGAGCCCAGGCTGCAGTGTTGAGAGCAGCGAAGCCTAGCCACTACACCACCAGGGAACTCCACCATAAGTTTATTTCTGGGCTCTCTATTCTGTTCCAGGATTGATGTGTCTGTTTTTATGCCAGTAACATGCTATTTTAATTACTAAAGCACTGTAGTATAGTTTGATATCAGGTATTGTGATACCACCAACTTTGTTCTTCTCTCTCAAGATTGCTGTGACTATTCAGGGTATGTTATGCTTCCATATAAATTTTAGGATTATTTGTTTGAGTTATGTAAAAAATGTCACTGGTATTTTGGTAGGATTGGATTGAATCTATAGATTGCTTTGGGTAGTATGAACATTTTAATAGTGCTAATTCCTCCTATCCATAAGCATCATATATGGTTACATTTATTTGTATCTTCTTCAATTTCTTTACTTCACTGTCTTATAGTTCTCCAAGTATAGGTCTTTTACCTCCTTAGTGAAATTTATTTCTAGGTTGTTTATTTTATTTTATTTTATTTTTATCAATTGTAAATAAGATTGTTTTCCTTGTTTTTCTTTCTGATAATTTATGACTGATGTATTGGAATGCAACTGATGTCTGAATATTAATTTTGTCTCCTGCTACTTTACTGAATTCATTTATCAGCTCCAGGAGTTTTTTGGTGGAATCTTTAGGGTTCTCTCTATATAGTATCTTATGATTGGCAAATAATGATAGTTTTAATTATTTCTTTCCAATTTGGATGCTTTTTATTTCTTTACCCTAGCCAATTATTGTGGCTAAGACTTCCAATACTATGTTGCATAAAAATGGTATAAGTGGACATCTTTGTCTTGTTTCTCATCTTAAGGAAAACACTTTTAGCTTTTCACAATTGAATATAATGTTAGCTGTGGGTTTGTCATATAAGGCCTTTATTATATTGAGGTATGTTCCTTCTATTCCCAATTTGCTGAGTTTTTATTACAAGTAGATGTTGAATTTTGTCAAGCACTTTTTCTGCATCTATGAATAGGATCATATGATTTTTTTTCTTTATTTTTCTGTATGTAGTGTATCATGTTGGTTGTTTGTTGCCTGTGTTGAACCTTGAGAGGCCACGTTGTGAACCGAGGCCAGCTGTCATCAGTACCAGTCCTGAGGGAGGCAGTTCAGTAAAAGGCCCAGGGCACTGTAATGCCTGCTGCCACCTGCTGGCTATCCATAAGCTTAAAGAGCCTCTAGTTATATGGGAACTGAGTGGGATGGGGTCTCAGGGAGTCACCAGCATGTGGTGAGCAGTGTTCAAGGGTTTAATGTAGTTTAAATTTGACCCTATCTATGAGACTGGGTCAAGTCTGCAAAAGTCTCAGAGCACACCGAAGCTAGCTGCTGCCCTCCCGAGGATCCCTGAGAGTTGTCCAAGAAAGACCGCAGTGTGGGCCAACACCAGCTTCCTGTCAGCCTTGAAAAAGCCTGTAGTGTTGGGCAAGGTGGGTGGGGCAGAGACCCAGGAGGGCACAAAGGTGGAGTGAGCAAAGGTCACTAGGACAATCAAAATTCAGATTTGGCTGTGCGAGGGGAGGGTTCCATATAAGACAATTGATGTTCACCTACCAGCTACACAGGAGGAAGGCTAAACACAGGGACAATGGTGATTTTTCTTCCAGCCCTTGCCCTGAACCTACACAATGTAGTCTCTTTCCACCTCCCAAGCCTCAGTTCCTCCTCTGGAGCCCAGGGTGAGTACCTGGGAATGATAGAGTCTGTGTGCTGGCACTTAAGAAGATGCCTGGTTCCCAGCCACCTTCTGTCTCACCTGGACAGAAAGAATCCCTGCTGATTTTTACAGCCAGATGTTGGAGGGCTTCTATTACCAGTGGAGCTTCTGGCTGAGGAGCCCAGTTTGGGACTGGCAACCCTCACTTTTCATGGGAGACCTCTGAAACCAGATATTCTTCCCAATTCTTGACCACCTTATGTGGGTGTGGGCCCAGCCAATTTTGTGGTTCTGCCCCCTCTAGGCACTTCTTCTTTATATCCTTTGTTATAGTTCTTCTGTTTAGCTAGTCTTTGAGTGGTTCTCCAAGTTGATTGCTCTATAATTTAGTTGTAATTTTAATGGAGTCATGGGAGGAGACAGACACAGCATTTATCTACTCTGCCATCTTGACTGGACCTCCTTACTTCAAATGTTCTAAGCAACATTTGTTCTGCTTTAATACCAGAAAGTAACTAACTATTGAGTCAGGATAGCAGATGGACTGGGAAGACTCTTAGTGTATGGGTGTGGGGAGGGGAGGAAAGACAGTGGGAAGAGAAAATATTTTATAAGTTTTTATTGGCATTATAACTAGCAAAACAGGTAAAAGTTGGAAAATTGTGGGAGTGGATGTCAAGAGAAATGACCATTTTCTTTTCCCAAGAATGCTGGCCAACTTGGTAATAAATGAATCATAGCTGGGGCTAGAAGAAATGTTTTCATATATATTTTACTGAGAGAGTTCTGTCTATCTGAGAGAACATATATTATTGAAAATATTTTTATTGAATCTATGGTCCCTATGCATATACATCAAAGCTAAGTGTGGGGGGAAAAGTCAGTCTTAATCCTGGGAAAAGACAGACAAAATAAGGAACACAATTAAGTTGATAAAATAATAACTGTCTCTCAGATCACAGTACTTTCCTGTTTTTCAAAAGCAGCTTTTACTTGGGGTTAATGGAATTTATTCATGCTTTTTGGTCTGAAAATACTTCCACATAAACTGAATTTCTCAGTGGTGCTGAACTGCATCAAATATTTAGTCTAAATTCATTCACTACTTAAGTATCCTCTAGCAACAGGTTTTCTGGACATATTGATGGATGTTGTACCCAGTGGAGATTTTGTAAAAAATCATTATTCTGAATTTCTACTCTATTTTAGTCCTAATACTCTATGATTACTTATTTTCTCATAGTTTTTTGTTAGTTATTTAAGAAAGGGGTCCTTTTCTTAGGTTTTTCTGTGTTTCCAATATTAACCACAGTGTCTGGCACCAAGGAGGGACTCGATAAGTGTCAATGCTGTTCATGCAATGTAAGAATACTGTACACAGCATCTATATTTCTGCTTATTACTTTCATGTATAGAAGAAATTCATTTCTTTGGTATTGGGGACCAAAAATCTATAAGATACATAGATTTTCTCCAAGAGAGTGAAAGAAAACAAAAACAAAAGCATACTGAGTACTTATGCCAGGGTTATCCAATAAGTAGTTTATTTAAATCTTCATACAACTTTGATAGACAGGTATTATCACCCATTTTACAAATGAGAAAAAAATAAAGGTTTAAAAGTTGGGTTTTAACTTGCTCCTTGTCTTTATCAATGCAGAATCAAGATATGAAACACAAGTGCTTTTCAAATTATGCCGAAACATTGCTAAGAAGCAGTCTGGCATGAGTGAGTGTGTGTGTGTGTGTGTGTGTATGTGTGTGTGTGTGTGTGTGTGTGTGTGTCTGTTTAGTACAGCTCTTCTTTGTGATGGTCCTTTAAGTGATTTTGTCCACTGGAGACCAGTCACCCAGTGAATCCTGATACAGACTTCGATCCATTGTGTTAGAAAAGAAATGAGGCCATTGTAATGTCTTTCCATATAGTCTTCAGTGTCATCTCCCTCTGCTGAAATTCTATAATACCAGGGAGGAAATGATCAAACGGTATACAGCAGGAGTATAGACAATTCTATTTAAAAAGTCTTATTCCCACTTAGACTGTAAGCCCCTGAGGGTCAGGATCATGCTGACCTTTCTGAGTGAAATGATCTTCTTTTACTTTTTTTCCTCTCCATCACCATAACCTCGAAATAATTCTTGTGATTGTTCTTTTTAATTATTTCTCTAACTGGATTCAGACCTCCCTCCCATTTCATTCACCCAAATTCACATCTTATTGTGGCACTGTTTTTCTTGAAACCTGCTGGTCCCCATAGACTATAAGACAAAATTTAGTCCTCTTTCCCAGTTTAGCATTTAGGGTGTGTTCAATCTTGCTGTGACTTCCTCTGCTGTCATGTAAATGGCTACTTCCTGCTACACATGCTCTAAACTACAACAAAAAATTGCTCTTTACTCAAAACATCTGGTTCACCCACTTCATTTTCTTTATATATGAGGCTCACTTAACCTAGCGTGTGTCCTTTTTCCTCCTCAAGTTGGAAAAAACAAATGCCTACATAGGTCTCAAATCCCATTTTATATATAACCTTCTCCATGGTGCTGTCTCTGGCATTTTCATAGAGTTGTATCCTCAACACTTTGTATGATTCTTCATTTTATTAGTGGTTAAACTTACTGAGAATATTTCCTTGTTTGTTTCTCATACTATATGATATTCTGGCATGATGTTTGACAGTATTTTTCTTCTACTCAGTAATGTTTTTTGAAAGAAGGAAAGGACTGGTTAGGGCCTGAACCTGATAAGGATGGCAGTTGTCAGTATTTTATTAATTTTATTACGTTTTTCTTGAGGTGTGACTAATCCTTATGTCAGTGTTCTTGATTCTTAAAGAGCACTTAGCATGGAACATTACAATTATTATTCTCAATGCTAGAAAAAAGTTAAGATTTGGAAACTTGTTTTTTATTTCATGTCTAGAAGAAGGAAGATGTTGAGTCAAAGAAAAAAATGTTAATATTAAAAAACACATATGGGTAAGATGAAATAGCTCAGGCTTTCTCTTGGAGCCTCTGCTGAAATGACGCGTACCTGTTATATAACCATGACTTGCACTGTCCCAGCTGGCAGTCATTTTGTGGTTTATGCACCTTTTGAGCTGGATTCTCAGCAGCTTGCCACCTCTCTTCTCCTGCCTATATGAGGCTGGCTACGGGAGCAAACTAAGAGCAAGCTGTGGGCTACGAGCTAGCTATGGGCTATGAGCTATTGAAGGGGAATGCCTGGGTACCACCTTTTGTGGGTCTGGTTCTAGGATAATGGCTATATTTAAATTTATTGCCTGGAGCTCCTCAATTTTTCTTCTGTCTGCTTGGATCCAATGGGAACCTCCCTGGCCTTAATCATTGGCTACACAATAGAAGAAAGAGAGCTGAATTCTAATCCCAACATCATCACATTATGATTTTGAGCCTCATTGTGTAAAGAAAAATAATAGTGGGAGAAATACTGTATATCTAACTAAACTGATTCACGTTTACTTGTATACAAGCTACTGCATTTAAAAGGGGTTAGTAGAGCACTGGCCTCAACAATTGGGCTGAATAAGTGTTTTACCTTTTCTATTTCCTTTCCTTTAATTCAGCTCTTCTGTCTTTGGCTCAGTTTGCCTGTGATTCAACTGCTTTCTCCTTTACGACGGTTCAAGGATCATCTCATGCAAAGATCCATTCCTATGTGACAAATAGGGATGGTGTGTGTGTTGGGACCGCAGAAGGGAGTTCTCTGTTTTCCCATAGACTCCGCAGTTCGTCCTATAATCGCCTGTTGTACAGTCCTAACAGCACATAATTTATTTCTCCACAAATCTGTGTATCTTTCTTACGGAAAAGTTGTTTTTTCTAAATGTCTAACACAGTTCCTAGTGGAAGGTAACTACGTAATGAATATGTGTTAGACATCACTAATGTCTGAACCTGACAATGCATTTTATCCTTATAGAGACATTTATAGGCTCCTTAAAATTCACTTTCTTTTAGGTATCTTGCCTCTCTCACAGTATTCCCTGCAGTACTTATCAAAAGGGTTTTTTATACAGTGGCTAAGCAATGTTTGCTGATGGAAAGAAATCTAAGGAGCTGTAATGAAATGAGTCCATTTTAAACTACCTAAACAGGTTGCAGCAGTAACCATTTTATGCTATGCCTCTTAATGTTTTTCTATTTTATAAATAGCAATAGAAGTCTCCAACAGGATAAGTATTTCCTCAAAAGGATTGTAATAAACAAAAATTTTAAGATCTCTAGCCCCCCACAACATGCAATTCAATAGTACAAGCTTTTACTGCAGTTACAGAGGCAATTGCCATAACCAAAATCAAGAATGATTTTAAAGAATTAGGCGATGCTTAACCTAAAATAACAAAAGTAAGTAATTTATCAACACAGAAACCATTTTATTCTCCAGAGAATCACCTACTGCTTTACTAATTTTTATCATGACTAGCCTATTGCTTTTTTTTTTTATAAATCATATGCTGCAATATCCTTCTATAGGCATAATTATTTGCATTTTTTTCTTGCTTCGTCATAAGCAGAGCACTTTCATGCGTCTCCAATCTTTGGAGGAAGATGAGGGATTTCTCCTGTTCCATTTCACAGATGAGGAAAATGAGCCTGAGGTAAAGTTATTTTCAGAAAATTATTGTGAATTTACTGTTACCATGAAAGAACAAAGCCAGGTGAAAATGTGTCTTTAGATTATCTAATTGAGGTCACAATCCATTTTGCCAGTAACTGAATATCATATTGTTTCCCCCATGGTAATGTGAGCGTGCATACACAATTTTGAGAGATGTGTCTAATCTTTCTCTATTTTTAGAAGCTTAAAATATCCTTTTACACTCCTTGATCTTTTCCTCTGGGAGAATTTTTGGCATATGTGAACAATTATTTTTTGTTATTTAATCATTCTCTAATACCAATATTTTGTAATCTTATAAAAAATTGTTCAAATTATAATTATTATTTAATATATCATTTATTTTTAAAACATTTGGCAAACATTTTGCTAATGCAACTCAGATGCAAAAACAAAAATCTATACTTTCAAGAAAGTAAATTCATGCCTTGATGGCAAATTGATTTTATTTATTGTGATTATCTCTCATTATTTACTAATGGCTCCTGTTGCATTCTGTGAAGAATTATGATTCTGTGTCTAGCCTGATAGAAAAAAAAGTCACGATCAACTGGTAATGTCTACAATCAGAAAAGGAGGGGATATGGCTCACATAGGTCAGAAAGACTTAGTGGAATGGATAATATTCCCTTGGATTTGTTTAGTAATTTTGTTTTGTTTTTCACAATGAAAATATGTATGTATTTTTAGTGTTAGGAATAAAATGTACTAACTGAAAGAAATAAAATAACATAGCCCATTAGGATTAAAGTAAAAACAACTTTCTTCACTATGCTTTACTCTGAGATGGTTACCTTTAATGTTTTGGTGGTCATCCTTGTATACAGAGGGTGCCAAAAAATATATACACATTTTAAGAAAGAAATATACTGTATTAAAATTTTAATACTCAATAAATACCAGTAACAAACGATGAATACAAATCACGTTTGACTTGTGCAATTACAAGAGGTGCTCAAAGCAGTTGCCATCAGGTCCAGACACTTCTGATTGCAGTGAACAGCTGCACATTGACCAAAGTGTCCACTTGTATCACTGTGCATATCATTTCAATTTCTTCCCACCAGTGTAGCTGGTTTTTTATGGTACACCCATCTTTTAAGTTCCCCTCTAGGTAGAAGTCAAGGGGTGTTAAGTCAGAAGAAAATGGGGGAAACTCAAACAAAGTTCTTAAATTTCAAATACCACCTCAAAATGGTCTTACACTCCCAAATAACAATAGTGCTTCTGCCATTTTCTTTGACTGTCCTGCCTGTCCCATGGTGACATTAGCATTCATTTGATTAATACCATATTTTCAATGAATGTAAAACTACACATTGCTACTGTAATTCAATTCAACTTCAAAAAGTAACACATAGATAATATCTTAAAATGTGTATACATTTTTTGGCACCCCTAGTAGTTTACTGTATTTCTACAATATGCATAACAGTTTTTATGTACTTTAAATTAACATAAATAATATTACATATGTATTTATCTTGGATATAAGCATCATTATTTTTTTAATATTTTGTGAATTTATTGATTAGTTTGCTAATCCACTGCTAACTTTCTTTCTTCACCACCCTAATACTATAAGACTCATGTAAGCAATGTTGATAATATTTACCCATATATTTGTTATCACACAAATATATCAAATACACAATCTGTACATACATACATATATGTGTGTGTGTGTGTGTGTGTGTGTGTGTGTATATATTTGTCATTGTGTATTTAAAATGTGATTTTTTTTACATACTTCCCAACATCTTGTGTCTTTTGTTTTTGTTTTTTATTTTTTAACAGAACATTCTGGAAATTTCTCAGTAAACTACTCCAGCTATGTTCTTTCAAGGTTTTCCCATAGTTTTAGTTTACAAAGTACTTTGATATCTAGTTTCTAATTTAGCTTCAATAAGTTATTGAGGTAGTGATGCTAGATATTATTTTTTCATTCTTATAATGAAATTATAAGAGAATTATAAGAGAAATTAAGTAACTTGTTCAGATCAGACAAGCATTAAATTGTAAGGAAAAGAAACTTTTGCCTGGGTCTCACTGCCCCACGCCCGATGCTTCTTCTACTCTCCTAGTAACTGCCACAGTTTAGTTCCTAAGGAAACAGAAGGGAAAGAGGGAAAGGCTCTGCACTAGGAGCTTTACAATTCACTCATCCAAGGTCTCTGCCATAATCATGTACCTTAAAATATTATTATACTCATGTTCCTGAATAAAGATTTGAAATCAGAGTTTATAGAATAAGCCCAACTCACCCTGCTTAGATATATGCAAGAATCAAGCCCTATGAATGCCAAATACCAAATCTTATAATTCTATATTATAATAATATATTAAGTCTGGTCAGAACATTATGTATTCTTTTTTTAAAGTTACCTTAAAATTAGAAAAAAAACAAAACAACCTTCTGAGGACAGTGTTTTTAACTGTTATTATTTATCTCTTTCTAGTAAATACTTGTAGAGATTTGGGGAACATAAATGCAACAGAGAAGAGAAAGATTTTCTCTGATGCATTGGCATTTAGTGACATAGAAGATATAATGAGATGAGAAAGCACCATTCATTGTCACTTTATACCTGCATTAAATTAAAAAGTAAATATTTTGGGTCTAGAATTAAAACTCCTATGTCTGAAGAGATTATATCTTAATCTGTGTGCTCCTGATTATTAAGGCAAGGCTGAGTCAGACTATGGCAAAATCCTTTTGTAAATGTTTTACAAAATCATTGTAAAGAAATGTCATTTTTTACGATGTATGAATAATAAAAATGTCACATGTATTTTATATAATCTTGTCCATTACATAAGTCATACAAAGTGCTATAAATTTCTCTCGATAAGCAATGATACTATGTTAATTTTTATTAGAATATGTTAAGATGTATGTATCTTTGTAAATGTTTGTGTTTAATAGGCATTCTTGCTATTTATTAAATGCTTGGAATTTGGTTTTGTGTGAGATTTACAAAACCCAAATAAATAGTGAATAGGTTGTAAAAATAAATATAGTGCTGCTTTGCCAAGAGAAAAATTTTCTGAACATCAGGATACAGATGCTAACTTAACATGTCACTATAGATTGTGCAGTTTGAGTAGTTGATTAGAAGAGTTATAAGATATTTTTAGACATATAAATAACATAAGATGTGCACTATTGTTTTCACTAGTTACCATCAACAGACTATTCTGTAAAGAGCATAGCATTAGAGCAAATTGTCCAGGTCTATATTCTAAAATGTGAAACCTAAAATAAGCCAGTGTGCTAGGCATGTTGACTGTGTAAAAATAAGTAACCAATGTGGCATCCAAATTTATTGCTTTCATTATTTATTTAAATATACAAGCCTATTTCCACAAAAAGATTGAAGGTGGCATGTATATGTGCATGTACTATTTAAAACAACAGTTACTGTCACTTTCTATGCCTAAGGCATTTAACTCAGTGTTGCCACATGCATTATTTAATTTAATAACCATATTAAACTGTATGAAGTGGTCATTATTACTCTAACATTACCAAAAAGGCTAACTTACCTTTCTAATAACTTGTGGCAGAGTTAGAAAAGGAAACCAGTTCTCTTATTCAAAGACCAGTTCTCTGTACTATGCCTTAAGCTGCCATTCAAAAAACTCCCATTACCATATAACTGCTAATGTAAATTTTTCATAAATTAATAATCTAAACCATGGAGAGTCAGACCTTTCCAGATAAAAGTGTACTATTGGTTGCAATTGATTACATTATTAGTAGGACTGATATTTTATACAGTTCCAAATTATTTTAAAAATTCCAATATAACCTTCATATGTAGAAATGAATTATAAACAATTTTGTACAAGTCTCCATAGAAACTAGCATAAATTGAATGATTTCAGTGTACAAAGTGGTCCCAGAGTATACTCAGGACTTTAAAATATTTTCCTGAATATGTTTTATAAACTATTATCCAAGATCCAGGGATTAAAATGTTTTTTGAGATTTTTTTTATTAGACCTAAGTGATAAGGTAAATTAAAAAAGGTTCACTTATTGAACATTTAAAATGTGTTAAATGTTACTACAGTAGATGGATGAGATACACAATTTTATAATCCTCACACTTACTATTCAATGTGATGTATATTATTACTATTTTGTAGCTGAGAAACTGATATTCAGAGAAGTTAAGTACTATCTCCAAGGAAATGTACTAATAAAGGTCAGAGCCTGGATTAGAACTTAGAAAACATGTCTATAAGTTTTGCAATACCATTCTTCATAATACCAAAAATTTACTTAATGAAGACAGTCAAAAGTAACTAATTGTAGACATTTCTCTTACATAAAGTGTGGGTATTGGGAGTGGAAGGAGTGGCCTGGATTTCATTCACTTCAGTTGCCTTAATGATCATTTAAATCCTTCATTTCAAATTGATCACATGGTCAGAACTTTCTACTGTCCTGTCAGAATGTGGTTGAAGCCTGTTATATTAAGTCTGACAATTAATTTTGCAAACTCATCCTAGAAAAGGTGCTACATTACCTTATTGCTGAATATCACCACAGTTACCTTTGAAGCATTCCCCCCAGGTAGCTATGCACTGACGCCAGCACCTAGTCCACCCTTCAAAGCAATTTTGAAACTCTTTTTTTTGAATGGCCATCGGAGTTATCATCTTATGACACTTAATGTCCTGAATGTCATCAAAATGTCTTCCTTTCAATGTTTCCTTTCTCTTCAGGTAAAGAAAAAAGTTATTGGGGGCCAGATTAGGTGAGTAGAGAGGATGTTCTAATTATAGTTATTTGTGTACTAGCTAAAAACTTCCTCACAGACAGTACTGTGTGAGCTAGTGCTTTTTTTTTTTTTTTTTTTTTTTTTTTTTTTTTTTTTTTTTTTTTTTTTTTTTTTTTTTTTTTTTTTTTTTTTTTTTTTTTTTTTTTTTTTTTTTTTTTTTTTTTTTTTTTTTTTTTTTTTTTTTTTTTTTTTTTTTTTTTTTTTTTTTTTTTTTTTTTTTTTTTTTTTT